>JAUUEB010252264.1:0-13313 GCA_032362205.1 Clione limacina | reverse complement strand
CACAAACGCCATCTTTACTGCGCAAAAATGTCCATATGCATTGTTTACTTTGCGCAGCAAAGATGGCGTTTGTGAGTTAATTCCCTTTGTTATCAATATCGTTCAATTCTAAAACAAAACTTAAATTCAAAATAACCATACAAACTCATCAGCAAAATTTCATATAAATTGATTACATTTTAAGCCAGTAATGCCATTTTAAACTATGCACAGGAACAATTTTGAGCAGTAAAGGTAATCTCTGTGAGTTACTGCCCTTTGCAAGCAACATTTTTCAATACAATTCGCATAATAAGCTAACAATAACCATGGAAACATATCTGCTAAACTTCATAAAAATCAAAAGGGTATTGAGCGAGTTAGGCTGTTTTAAAATATGTACAATCATTTTCTTTAGCAGAAAACGTTTGCGACGATGTGAAATTCTATGAATTCCCGCTTTTTACTGTATAGTTCACTGCAGAATGACCACTGGTCGCATCAACTTATTAATGGTACCACAAACATTTTAAATATATTTACCAAAACTCGAACTGGTTTCAAAGTAGTTGGTTAATGGTCATAGTCACTTAAACTCACCCTCTCGCATACACTCTATTAAATATATATTTTATATCTCAAACTCTCATGCTCTCTTTATCCTAGTTTATTCATGATATATTCAGCTATTAATGCTTTTATCTAATTAACTACATACCACCATATGTCCGTCTTTATATGTCCCCTTCAACCGATTCTCCTTGTTTTTGTTGTTGTTCTTATCAGTAATGTTAAATTGTGTAAGAATTATCACGACTCTAATAACACTATGGAATTGGTGTTGATGTAGTACCGTCTTCTGTAATTACGTGTTTTAAAGTTAAATTTTGTGTTATCGTTGTATCTTTGATGGTGTTGTCGTTGCCGTTGTTGAGGTCATAAGAATCGTCGTCGTAGATTGGTTTCAATAATAACATGACCATAATAGCATGAGAACAATTGAAGAAATATTACATACCGTCTGAAGATAGATTTTAGAAAAATATATTCGAATAGTGTTGTTATGTATCTTCACATTTGACTTTGCAACGCCAAAAAAACCCAATCAAAACTAAAATAACAAACATTTCAAGTAACACACCCGATTACGTCTCGAAATGATGTTTCTCTTTCATTAACTCTCTGTTTTGTCAACCGACGAAACATCGGATATTGAGTCAGGGGTTCACTTAAGGCTATTTTATAGTTCGGGTTACTAGGAAATCTCACGAGAAGTAGTTGCCGGTAAAAAGATATGAACAATGTTTCTTTTCAGTCTTTGTGTGAATTTTGCAAAAATGGTGTTTATTATCAAACATTCATTCCGCCATAATCGCCAATTTAACAACATTGCTTCTTAAGATCAAGCTGTCCGTTCTGTATTGTGGTGGAAACACCAGAACCATTCTTCCAGGTTTCAATTAACGAATATAATCCAACATGACTTTGTAGGAATAGTGAGAAATATATCATTCATGAAATTCAGAACAAAAACTTATATTCGACAACAAGTAGATATATATGGTATGAGATCTGGTAACAATGCTGTCTTAAATCAAGAAATGAAGTGATACAACAAGGTTGTCGTTATTCAAGTCTAGAGGTTTTATACTCGATACACATTACTACACATTCATTTTTTGTATTATTTAAAGGTGATATTAAATAAGGAATATTCTTCAAAAACAAGAAAACGGAACACATATGGCGTTGGTCCGTAGAACTTTTTGTAACCACCCTCTACATATTTCCAACTTGTACCAGTTTAAGGCATCAGACTTGACCACGGATACAAAACTTTACGCAGTTTGAGATATAGTGTCAAATTTAACTACAAATGCAGAAAAGTTATTATTTTGATGGGTTTTTTTTATCTTCTATAGATATTATGTTGTTTAATCCTATGTACAATACCATTTCATGTTATATAGTTATATATCAAAATATATTCCTAGCGAACAAATTGAAATCATATCCATGGAGATAGATGAACATATCTCAGAATTGCATAAAACAGATGGTTTCGTGACACCGAGAAGGTCAACGCTAAAACAGCAATAGCTAATACAAGGGTTGTGGTTATGCATCTAACAACTCATAACGTTATTTGCTCATACTGTGAGTGGTATCTACCTAGATGACTCGATATTGATGTTAGCACCAAGCCTGGAATAAGAATTATAGATAGATTCTGGAAGTACTTAAAGCATAATGAAAAAGATACTGTAATATTATGAAATCATTACCTAATTGTACAAAGCCTATTGCTGTGCTCTTTAATGCATAGTCAATTTTAAAATGTATCTCAGAGGTATACTTAATACTTAATTTGTCGATCGGTAAGGAAATACATGTCTTGATAGTCAATTCCTTAGAAGAATTCGGTCGGGTTTGGGAAAAAATCTTGCAAAATATTGATTTTTGTTTTGAATTTTGTTTGTTTATACACTCGCTTTGATACCAGCTTTGATAAAAACTAGCTGATCATATGTCAGTGACTGGTTTACACGATCATGTATTGTAGTACATACCTACACTCAAACGACGATCACTGTCCATTACAAAGTACTTTGGACTATCAAGTTCGTTGCGTCATGATTGCCGATCAGCAAGAAGAATTGAATCAGGTCTTTATTTCTGAATGAAGGACTAGATTGTCCGAGTTTAATGAATAGGAACGGCAAGTGATATGTGGAAACGATTTGATTCCTAGATATCATTCGTTTAATTCGACTGTACTTGTCCAGACTTCTGTGAACATTGATTCGATGTCCACTGGAAGCTTTTATCTTTCCCACGAAATGAACAACCATTAAATTTATTCCTGGATCCGTTATCACGTCTGCATTCATGGTAACCTTTTATTCTCCGTTAACCATTGAGAGATAAATGCACGGTGAAGAAAAGCTAATATAATAATCTCGATGGATCTCGTACATAATTTGATTACCGAGTCTTGCATCGCGTTGCTTCATATCCCATCATTTCGTCTACGTCAATAGTATTGTTGTAAGGATGAAAAACAATTGCATTTCTGCTGTAAAACAATAGTCGTGAAGGTCTATAAATGCGCGCCTTTTAGGTATTTGCGTTGTAACGACTTTTTAAGCCTTTTTTCTGTTCATAAAAGGGACCATAAAAATCTGTTTACAAACTAGACCAATTCTCTTTAGCCTAGTAAAGTTCCAATGACATTACATTTTAATCAATTGTAGGTAATGGAAGGATATATCTCAGCTAAAGAATCCCAATGTATCAATGATCATTGACCAAGATGAATACCATATTTAAATTGAGTGCAAAATATTTGACGTTTTAAGGAAACAATATATATCCAGGAAACTTTTAGAGAGACCTTCAATGTACACTCTTTTGGACTTTTTACAATGATCATGAAAATGAACTTATGTATTTTGTCGTTTTTTGTTCACAAAGTTTTGATTCTTTAAAGAGAGGCAGTATTATTGCAATAATACAATCTTCTGGTATAAAAAATTATGATTATTATTTTTTTTCTTATTTCTTTATAAGTTAACATTTATGTGGCATTTACTGATGCCACATTTGTGAAAAATAATTAATTTCTTTTGTATGAATTGCATTTAATTAAATGTGTGCAGTTGTGTTTGTTTGGGCGTTTGTTTGAAAGTGTTGGCGATTGACTACGAGTTTGATGCGTATGCGTACAAGGTTATTTCATTTTACTGTTTTATGTCCTGCTGCCATTGCTACATTTTGTATGTGTTAATAATTTGGCAATATTGTCTTAAAAGTCTGATATGTGGGAAAGACTTACTTAACCTAATAAACAAGACATGTTATCACACATCTCCAATCTGAAATGTTCCATTGCCAGTCCTAATGGTCAACGTAACAATTTAGAAAGAAGTCTGGCAAAGATTTAAGCTAATCTCTTTCAGTATTGTCTTTTAATTTGTGATGAACCAGACAATGAATTATCAAATACTATTTGTTTTTTTGTTATTCATTTAAATAACAATGGCATTATTTCATACACTTTTGGTAGGCTATATGTTTAAGTTAAGGCTGAAAGTAAAGCGTTACTCAAAAAATAAAGAATGGCATCTTCTTTTAAAACATAATTTTATAATCCTTTTAACACAGTAATATCTAGGAAAGTATATTAACGGATTTTTTATTTCTATTATAAGAATATGCCATAATATATTCAAATGAACAAAACATAACACAATACAAAAAACGCACATAGTTCAAATGTAATGAAAGATATGAAGCTAAAACTTGTAAGCTAAGTCAACAAAACGCTGTATTGAAATTTCTCTGAAGGCAACGAATGATTTATGAATTATAAATTGTTGATGAACTTAAGATAAGTTTAGTTAATCTGCTCATTTGATTATGAATTCATTTAAAACTAGCGGAATCTTTACTAAATCTCACTCAGGCTAAAATTACTCTGAATAATGTTCACTTTCCTGGTGTTAATATTATGAAGATATTAATTTTCGTTCTGTAGTAACTCACATTCCACATTCATCTTCACACTTGCGTTTAACTTACTAAATAAGTGAAAAAAAACACGATGCCATATTTATGTAGGGTTCAAAGCTTTCGTAATTTATGTATGCATTTCTTGCTCTCTGTGTAGCTCTCAGTCTGTTGCAGTTTCCGAGGACCATTGAGTACATTATTACGTTATTCTTTGTAAATGCGCAATCATGCCTACGTGGTCAAACAAAATCTCAATCTAGATGCCTGTTGATTTAAGAAAAATCTCCATGTATCACAAAATAATATGAAACCATCAAAGCGGTCATTTTTAACTGAATACAAAAGCTGAGAATATAATTCGTTTGGTTAGCAACAGTGTTCATTGTGTTAGACATTCGATCATCCATGTCGTCATATCTCGTTTGAACATACCATTTTAGATTAAAGTAACCTTAAATAAATAACTAGCCAACGTCATATGAAGGCAAACACTATGATTTTCTCTTAATATGATATGCAACTTTCTGCCAGTGCTCAGAATGATAGATAATTTGTTATCTACATGTAGTAATTTAATTATTTGCTTCCAAAAAATAGTAACGGTTGTAATCTAGTTGAACGAATTCACAATTATTTGCCTATAATCCGGGGTGTTTAATGACGTAGTCTCATCAAAAGAGGCTTATTAATCAAACTATCTTCGTCGCGAAAAATATGCGGACCAAACATTATTTCAGGGATTACACAATTGTGTATCTCACTCCCTCAAGGACCAATAAAAAAGGGTTAAATTACCCGAGACGTCAGCAACTGCTCTTCTATCTGGATCAATTACAAATATTCTTGTAATTATTTCTCTCTCTGAATACCATTAGTTTGTCAGCAAGCCAATGCACAAATCAATGTTGTCATGGAGATACATTAGATATATTTACTGTAATTGAGCTTGTTAATCTTGGTCAGGCCGTAGTCAGGATTTTGAAATGAGGGGGGGCAACCTTGGATTAAATCAAAACAATGGCCGCGAAGCTGCCAAAATTCTGGAGATTAGTAATAAATTGTGCAAATTTGGGGCATTTTATGCTGAAATGACTATCAATGGTCGCGAAGCGGCAATACATTTGAAAATAATTAAAAATTGTTCAAATCTAGAGCATTTTGGATCGGAATGGGGGGGGGGGTCATGAATTAAAAAAACAATGTTATCATGAATCTGGCCTTGCATTATGACATAAAATATCCATATTATCTTCCCTTTCCTTGATCCTACATGAGACCAGTCAGAAAAGACCTGAACCTATTTGACGTTACTCATGATGACAGATTATACAGTCAGCCCATTGAGAGATGGTATCAAAGGTTCCACATTTAATAGCCAAATATTATTTATTTATTGTCTAAGCAGGGGTGTATATTCTAGCTTAATCTTTTTGTCTTTGCCCCATCCCTGACTTTTTACCATTTTTTCTGTTCCCTGTTTTCGGGCGTCTTGGTCCAACATTAACGTGTGTTTTTATTACTTTTTTTCAATAAATTCAAGTCACATGCATTGAAAAAGTCAGAATCATACATTTGAAACATCTTTACTAAGAATCATCTCATGCTCAGTTTATGTTGCATGATAGACATCAAACATAATATGATCTGGTGACAAAACAGGTAGTTATTCTTGTTTATGGTTTATGGCCAAAGAAAATGAATACAATTTAAAGGGCTTTAGATTAGCAAAAAAGTGGGGAAAAACACGATGCCATATTTCTGTAGGGTTCAAAGCTTTCGTAATTTATGTATACATTTCTTGCTCTCTGTGTAGCTTTCAGTTAGTTGCAGTTTCCGATGACCATTGAGTACATTATTACATTATTTTTGTAAATGCGCAATCATGCCTACGTGGTCCAAAAACACTGCAATTATAAAACAAGCTTGTTATAACCTATGAAATGGAGAAATAAATTTCAAAAAATGGAGTAGGATTTTTGATGCTTAAATGAATTCTGAAGGAATATGTTTGAAGAACCATCCTCCTTTATTTTTTTTGAAATTACCTACTTCTGCAGATGTGATTGAGTATATTCTATGTATTCTATTCTACATTCTATTCCTTGGTGTGATTGAATCACCTTTTGTGGAATATTCTTTCCCACTTACAGCAACCATCTCTTCAACCAAATCTTGGATGAACTTCTTATTAAATATGTGAAGAGGGGGTTAATTGAAACCTAGTTTTGTCTCTTTTTCAAAACTTCACAGGATAAGTATTTCTCCCTATTTTCATATATAGACATAATAGAGCCTACACTTCCAGCTGTTTCCCCTGAGCATATTCAGATCAATGAAGATTTCACTCTCTGTGATTTCTTTTACATGGATGAAAAATACACTGTTTCTAGGCTAGTGTCTGCTGACACATTATCTTTATTTCTTTCAATATATTCAACCCAAAACAAAAAGAACCTGACATATGAATCAAAGGCAATATCTGATTTTATTTCTGCAAAGAGCTCTTTTTTTACCCAAGGCATGTGTTCAATTTGAGACAAGTTTCTGTATCAAACCCAACCCAGGGTTGCTGAATGATGACTGGATTGCTGTCATGAAATGGCAAGGTTTCCCATTAAAAAAGCGAAGGTTTTCAAGACGGCTTGGGAATCTTTCAAGATTTGGGAAGAATATACACCCTTGCTAATATATGTAACAGAAAATGGAAAAACCGGGAAAGAAAACACTAGGCGGAGGAAAGATAACAGGGAGTTGAAGTAAAAAAGGGAACAGAAAAGACAAAACAGGGGTAAAGGTATATGAATAAAACAATTACAAGGGCAAAAAACAGGGAAAGAAAACCCTTTGAAATATACCGATTATCGTGTCAAAAGCGCGTACATTTTATATTTTTTCTGTTCCCTGTTTTTGAAAAAAAATATCTTTGCCCCACCCCTAAGGGTGTAGTGAAAGCTAGAATATACTGCCCTGATTGGTATACAATGACAAATAAGAGCCTATGTAATATCGTTCCCTGGTACAAGAATATACACCGACATTTTTTTTTGTCAGCTCGTCATAGTGTTGAAAATGTTGGACGGCCCCTTAGTGTAAAGAAGGGATGGTTCCCCAATCGAAGTTTGTTCTGAGAAGGAGGGCTCTTACCGGTGTAGCAAAAGATGCAAGCCACATCCATGCAAAAATGTTTAAAAATAACGAGCAAACTTACAAATATCAGACCACCCGTCTTAATCGTTAGCTCTTTCGTTGTTGTGTTGTTTTATTCAATCAAGAAGTTTTCTGATATTGTTAAACTCATTATACAAGATTGAATAAAAACATACTTGTAAATTGTTTTAATTACCCGGCCATGTAAGTCTTAGTTTATTTGGCTTCGTGCTATACCCAATTTCCTTTTGAAACTTTTATGTTAAGACTAGAGGGTTATCCCGATGGAAAACTTTCAAGTAGTTTAAGAAACCTTTTCCAATTATGGTTTTCTGTTTTTGCAGGGTCATGGGTTCTAATCCCACCAGAGCCTCAAGGTTTTCGGATCTAAAAGTGTTGGAAGATACAGACATTGTTGATCCCCATTTCCCGTTGGTACTAGTGCAAAGCCAAGGAAAATGATCATAGGTCTTGATGAAGTCATGGTCTAGTTGAACCTCACAACTTGAGAACTAATTTTTGTATTGCAAAAGAATTACTTATTTTCGACTATTTTCGATTCCCCCTCTCTCTCTCTCTCTCTCTCTCTCTCTCTCTCTCTCTCTCTCTCTCTCTATTTGTTTCTCTTTGTCTGTATCTCTTTTTCTGTATCTCTTTCCCTGTATCTCTTTTTCTATCTCTCTCCCCAACATTCTGCATTCTCATTACACTAAATCTTCATTTAATACACATTCACCTTAGCTATTCGCCAACTACTACTTCTTTCTGTTTGTTATTTGTCTGGTTTTCTATTACAATATTTATCTAAACACCCACTTAAGTAATCATCAAACAAAGTAAGAATCTCTCACAACGTGCTGGAAAACTACAATAAAGACAATTTGTCTGGCATATTGCGAAAGAGGAAGATTGCAATTACAGTTGGGATTGCCTCCCCTTTTCTTTTAGAACATATGAAAAAAAATCAACAATGTTCGGGTCTTTCGGTGCTTTCGCGAAGGTTTTCCCATTTTTAAAAATCTCTTTATTTCTTATTTGGTTTCAACCAACACAATAATAGCACTACAGTTATTTATTGTTATATCAGCAAATATCCCCAGTTCGTTGAGTCGATAGTTGAAAATAATTTTCCCTGGAAAAGATTATAATGTATACATTGAGATAGATAAGCTTCCATGTTTAATCTACAAAGCTGTCAAATATTGTGCTTGGCTGTCATGCTAATTATAGAGTGTATCAATTTAATAGTGGAACATGTCAAAGGTAACAAGTAGAAAACTAAAGTACTGAAAAAGCAGTTAGATATCGACCAGTAAGATAATAAAAGTCGTCTGTTTTACTGATTGCGGAATCTTATTAAAAGATGCTCGCTAAAACAGCTCATACAACTAAATCTCCCCAAGGCGTTGACTATCTTACTTCGTTTACTCTTAATAAGTCTATCAAAACGTTTTGATCCCACAAAGTCGTGAACTTATCCTCACCCCTATCGAACCTGATGACATTTTAATAAATCATAAAGATTGATAACTTGAAGCTTCTACCTGAATCCTTGAAATACTAGTTAAATGGCCGTCATCTTATGATAGGGATTTAAGGGACCATGATTTTATTACAGTTTATAACCAACTTAACGTTACACTGTCCTTGCCCCGGGTCTTCAGTTAAACAATTTCATAGTTTTACGTCTCATTACACGCAGTTTGTTGTTTCCCTAAACCATAGCAGACCAAACTATAGCAATTTCGATATAATATGTTTCCGTTTATTTTCTTCATGTGATAAACATACAGAACCATTAATATAGTCCAGCTGTCCAGTATTGTTGTTTTTGTGCCCATTCTTGTTCATAAGGGTCTCTGGGATAATAAAACGTTGCTTCGACAAATATATCTCTCCTAAGTTGTAACCGAAAATGGTCATCTTGAATTATGCTAGAACTAATAGTGTGACCTTTGTAAAAACAACGTTGTGTCCCTCCAGGGACCCTTATTAACAACAATAGACACAAAAACAACAATACTTTCGAAATTGCAAGGTTTGGCCCTAGACCACTGGTCTATAACGCAAAACTTCCAATGCAAAGATACAAACGAAAGTACTTCGACAGAACAGTTTGCGCCAGATATTTGCTTACATTGGTTGTGTGTATTCTAAAATATCCAAGTTATCAATTCATGTGTTTGCATTTTGCTTTTCAATGACTGTAACATATCCAATTCATGTTTGATCACATATAAATAAACACAAAGGATATTTTAATTTCTCTCTCCGATCAAACTATTCATAGTATAATATAATTATATCATTCTAACCTACAGCCTTAGAACTGTTAGCTGACAAATAGCAAACTCTTCTCAAATAGACGATATTGAAATTAAAAGTATCGGTCATGACGTCATTTCAACTTAGAAAATTAAACTGAAAATTAGTTTACCAAAAAACTTTACTAGAAACTAATTAGCAGACAAAATGAATATTCAGTTAAAGATAAAAAAAAAACATATAGGTAAAGAACAGAACCCTGTTTATCTTGGATGCAGCTTGATAGAAAGCTAACACGTGACAACTTGATAAACAAAGCCAACACACGCCTAAGCCTTCTTAATAGGCTGACTAGCACAGATTGGCACTCATATAAAACCACCCATATCAATCTTTTTCTTGCATTCACCTTTCGAATATGGAGCAGCAGTGCTCGATACATGTAGTGAAACAAACAAGACTGGACAGAACAAAAAGCGATGTCATATGTTTCATAAATGGAGGTATGATATATAGCTCTACTGCAGCTCGTGAAATAGTGTAATATATTTTGCATTTTGTTTTCTTTTAATTGCACAGAAACTCATTCAAATATAAACTACGATAGTTGTGACTAAGGGACAGGGGGGTTGCGATCTAATGGTACCGTTGACTGTATTCTTAGTTTTTTGATACTTTTTTATCTTGGTAAAATTGCAATCCAATTAATACTTCATTTGTCTTATACTGTCTTTTTTTATTACATATTTTGATGTTCTTATATTTGACATTTAGGTAATGCTAATATGGTATATTGGGAACGTTTTACTTCATATGGTTCAAGATTTGTTCTCTTTCTAGTATATGCTAGTTACTCGCTGGTTTCAGATTACTCTTAATCAAAATGTTGACCTTTCTCCATCTTTTTATATTCTAGTCTTCTTTTCCAATTGACTCTGCGTCAAAAATATTACACTCGGAATTTCCTGGAACGTTGCCTGAACAAGCAAACTTCACGCACTGTGGTCTTCTGATGTCCCCGGAGACGTCGTGTTAGGGCGAAAATGCCAGGGTCAACAACTGACTAATGGAATGAAGTTTAAGTTTTCTCTAGGGTTTTTTTAAGATTGGTTTTCTTGTCGCTCTTGACACAATCGAAGGAAATACTATGATTTTTAATTTGAGTACTTTCCATGTTATTAAGATGTATACAGCTACAACGTTGGTGGGTTTTATGTTTTTTTCCCTCAAATTCCTTGATCTGCATTTCTTATCAGAACTGTTTTTCGATGATTCCTAGTAAGATAATACGCTACACTTGACTCTCCTGGTGATTGTTTACCAAGATTTACGAAATGAGTACCAGATGACCTTACCCTACACAGTTTACACACATTTATCGGATATAAGCATTAGAAAAGAATTACTGTTTAGAGTCCTTTAGGATGTTGGCTGATTGGTTGCACGTGAAAGTATGTAACGGGAATTTTGTTTCATGCTTTTTGTTAATGATATAAGATTTAAAATTGCAATGCTTACCAACGAATTATGTGTTAATCCTTACCATTCCAATTTTAATGAACAAGGCAAAGAGCTCGCATGGAGTTTCTTTTTGAAGAAGCTCAGCTTACCGGATATTTGTAGTGGAGCTCATAAGGAAATAATTTACAACCCTTTTGGTTCTTATCTCTTGACGTCTTTGTCAGCATAACGGACCACCTCACTGACCGAGGCTCGACTGACGGCCATGATGCCAACCAACATGAGTTCAATTAACTCTAATCTCCATCTAGCTGTCATCGTTGCTCTTAAACCATGTCAAATGACTTGCCTTGCCACCACCTCCTGCATTTTTCAGGTCACCGCGTCAATCTATTAGCTGGTCAGCCTAGCCATCTTCAGCCTACTCCTGGCACTGACACAAGCATACACTCATCAGTCAACCTGGGAAATGCACCGCTGTCCAACTACTCTCTTCACGTTTTGCTAGACATAATGTTCCTGCTCACGCAAAATCTCCACGTCGGAACTTTTTATGTGCTTATTATGTGAGTATGGAAAAAATGTTAATGTGAAGAAATTACACTTTTTTCTCAATTCTTAAAAATTAAGGCGGACATATTTTACCTGATTTGTCAAATTAAAGAATAAATAATGACTTCTTAATGCTAATCTTTCCTCCTTATTTTCTCAAGCATAAGCTTTCCGTGTTATAGTTTGTAAATTATAATTATCCCACTTTAATGAATATTAAAGCTGTAATGACATGATATCGCATTAAGCACAATTATACATGAGTTTGGTGTCTGGTTTGTTACTCCAACTGATGATACTAAGGGTCAAACATACGTATAGCAAAACCTAGTACCAGACAGATAAATATTTGTGATAAGACTTTGCTTTATGATGTTAGTACATGATATCATGATGGTGTATCATAATGACGATATTAAGATAACATCAGTCATAATACTATAGATAGGAATAGACTGAAATGGAGATATGCTGAATATATTACGAATAAAGTTGCTGTAATGGGCTTTTGGACACGTTTGCACGGAGCAAACACAATGATTCAAGAATTATCGTCATTTTCAAAACGAATCTTAGAACCATTCATCAACAGTGATGTAATATGCGTTTGTACTATACTACTTTGTTTATATAAAGAACGTTATTACTTTTCCTCTTTCTGGTGAGACTTGAGTTTTCAGACAAAATCAGCATTATTAAGGTATTGAGATCTAAGATTGTATTGACATCTCATGACTAGTATGTAGTTGAAATAAGTTATGTTTTTTGCTCTAGCGAAATCTTGCAGTATCACTTTTAGAATGATCATTTTTCGTAGGGATTTGCATCGACCGTGGGTTATTTTTTTAATTATGAGTCGATAAAGAATCAATATAACTCATGAACCACTCTAGATAGAACCCTCTGGGTTTCGACCATTGATCAGAAATATATTTAAGATTTTTGTGGTACCATTAGTAAGTTGATGTGACCAGTGGTCATCCTGCAGTAAACTATACAGTAAAAAGCGTGAATTTTCAGAAATTCACACCGACGCAATCTTTTGTGCTTAATCCAATTATTGTGCATACTTTAAAACAGCATAACTGATTATTCTTAGTTTATTATGTGAATGTCATTGAAAAACAATCTTTGCAAAGGGCAGTAACTAACAGAAGCCAACTTTATTGCTCATAAAAGTTCCCATGCATAGCTTAAACTGGCATAAATGGTTAAAAAAGTTGTCAATTCTTATGACATTTGCAGATGATGTTTTATGAGTATTTTGAGTTTAAGTTTTGTTTTAGAATTGAACAATATTGCTTACAAAAGGAAGTAAATCACAAACGCCATCTTTACTGCGCAAAAATGTCCATATGCATTGTTTACTTTGCGCAGCAAAGATGGCGTTTGTGAGT
>JAUUEB010252153.1:0-13314 GCA_032362205.1 Clione limacina | reverse complement strand
GAAGTTATTACTATACATAAAAGCAAAGTAAAATAAGATAAAAGGAAGATAGGTACAAGTAGGGGTCATGTAATAATTATAATAATAATAATGTGAAGAATAGAAGTGTAGGTATGGCTGTGGTCGGTACCATGCCAAGACGCATTGGTTTGCCGAGGGTATATGCACATGCATATGCATATGCACATGGGTATGCACAAAATGGTCCATCAATTCCAAGCCGTTTACGAGAAAAGTACAAAAACATGGAATTTTCTCAGTGGAACAACTATAATCAATAGAAATCTCTTTTTTAGACAGTACAGCAGTTGCTAACGTTATTTCATAATCAGGCGCTTAGCCACGGGGACATGGGGGAATGGCCCCACACTCACTTTAGGCCAAAAAACATTAAATTCGCATTTTGGAAATTATTTTCGAATAAACTAATTTTGTACCCACCCTTTTCAAAATCCTGGCTATGCGCCTGTTCATAATGTATGTTACATATTGAATAAAAGTTTCAATAAATAAACCTTTACGTTAAAGACATTATCAGGAAAAGCCATGGTTGTATGTCAACAAAAACTGTGTAGAAACTGACTTTATAGCAAATGATACACAACACTAACATCTTTTCTAATTTTTGTCTTCTCAGAATGTCCTGCTGGTAGAACGGCAGGTGACAAATGGTACCCAAAGGACAAATGTCAAGAGTGTAAATGTCTCGCTAGTGGTCTAATGGAATGTATAAGTCCTTGCGCCATAGACGACAAACTGTGTAGCTTCCAAGATTTTATGGAGTATAAGTATCCATACTGTTGTTTGATAATGTGTTCATAAGATGATGGACTTCTTTGTCAGCCTGTTTGATAATGCAACTCAATTTTGAAATATTTCTCAAATATACTTTTGTCAACGTATGGAATGACTTCCTCTTTTCTCTCTAATAAAATACAAATTGTATCATATTGTGGTGTCAATTGAATTTGATGAGTGTCAAGATTGTTTTCCATTGAGATATTGTTTTGTTGATTGAAAAAAACTCAAGAAGGCTGAGTCAGAAATTGATTTATTAAATGTGCTAATTTTCCGTTGGAAAATAAAAAAAAACCCACTATTGTTTCATTTTATTGATTGTACAAAAATAGCTTTAGAGTTATGCATGTCTCCCTGCACAGCTGTCATCTTTGGTCATTGAGCCTTTATGTTCACACATTAACAAATACATATTCACCTAACCTGACAAAATATTGGGAAAATTTAACATCATATTTTTTCGCTTTCATTGACCAGGCGCGTAGCCAGGATTTTGAAATGGGGGGGTCAACTTTGGATAAAAACAAAACAATGGCCGCGAAGCGGGCGATATTTTCGACATTAGTTATAAATGGTGCAAATTTAGAGCAATTTGTATCACAAATGGGAAACAAAGGCCGCGAAGCGTCCGAAATTTTGAATATAAGTAAAAAATTGTGCAATTCTAGAGCATTTTTGATCGAAATGGAGGGGGGCATTCCCCCATGTTCCCCTGGCTACGCGCCTGCCAGGCAGATTTCTTGTATACGCTGAACGTACATGTGTGTCCCCGATGTAGCAAATGTCTGTGTAGGTTTACTAAGCTTGATCGATTGAATCCTTGTAAACTCCGAATGTACCAGTGTGTGTCTGTCCTGCCTGTCGGGGAAATAATTGTGTAAAGTGCTCAGAGCAGTTATGGAAATGCGCTATATAAAAGTTATACATTATTATTATTGTTATCAATATAAGTGACAAATTGTATAAAGCAGGTGCGTATTGAGGGGTTTGACATTGGGAGGGAGAAAAGTACGACATTTTCGTACTTTCTTCTTCTACTATATTCTATTTTGCATTATTCCGATATCAAAGAATACTAGCGCAATGGATACAACAACAATGGTCATTGCGGATCGATTTGAAAACCCATTTGTTATTGGTACTAGTTGATACTAGCATTCATTGTCATATCCATTGTTTGTTTCCACTATATATTTCTATTATTTACTCTAAACTGTTCTATATTGGCGAAGGTTGTCTGCTTACTTATCAAGCATCCATTTCAAACCCAATCAACGACGATTGTTAGATAAGAGCGGTTTATTGTATTTCTTCTTCTCCTGGTTTGTTTGATTCAAAAGCCTAAGCTGTGCCAAAGTTGAAATCTTACATCGGAATAAACATCCGTTGATTGCTTCCCTTTTTCTGTACAAAGTGCTCTATAAACATATTATTCAAATGACGTGTCAACTGCAACATTAATGAAATTATTTAATATCTTAGAATTTAGCTTTTATTAGAAACAATTACAATACCAACACCGTGCATTAAGGACGGGCACGAATACGGAAATCCAAATTCGACGAATTTGAACATTTCAAACGAATTCGAACACAAGCTTTATAAAAAAAGCAAAGAAGAAATTACATATTATGTCTATATAATATAAACGACTTTAAAATGAAGAAAAAAGATCGTCGCCGGTGAGGAATCGAACCCTGGTCTCCCGCGTGACAGGCGGGGATACTTACCACTATACTATCAAGGACAAACTTTTTGGAAACAGCAAAGAATGTCATTCTTTTTTCCTATTCTATTTTGGTATACTAATTAAAAGAGAATTTCTGCATAATTTGAAATTCGAAGTCATGGGGATGAGCTTCACCAAATTGAACATTTGGGGCTTGTAAAGTTCAAACATCGAACTTGATTCGAACTCTGCCCGTCCTTACTGTGCATTGGTGTCAAGTTGGTCCGGGTTTATCAACAAATGCATCTGGGTCAAAGCATATCTACCCAGACTGCCTGAAGCTTACTGTACTTGAATTATGTTTGACTATTTTAACTCTCTTTCTCTCACTCTCTCTTCCCCTCCTACTGTACTCTCTTTCTCACCCCCCCCCCCTTTTTGCACCCCGAAAGTCATCAGGTGGTAGGGGTTTTTCAGAAAACATGATTATTTCATTCCGACAAAAGCCGAACACACCTATCTCCGGACATTAATTATTCAAGGCAAACAAGGAACACTCTCTTTGTTTAAAAAATGAGAAAAATCTTTTCCCTAGAAATGCGTCCCTAGATGCGTCCACTGCCTACTACTAGTCCATTCCATACATCATCCATCCAAAAATATAAGAGATCCAAGCAAAATTACTCAAGTTATCGCGTTAACAGACACAGATACTTCTTGTGACGATAGACGTTCTACGCCGTCTTTGTCACCATTCATGACAAAGTCAATCAGAACTACTTATTTTGCACAATACATTTTGGTTCTGGTTGTTTTCCAGAGAATAATGTAACGTTTTGTAAAGCAAAGAATATAGATATTATAGCATTGAAGTTGACAATATATGGCGCCAGTATGTCTACAGTTTGTACAACCCTACTTTGGAAATAGAACTGGAAACAAACAGCATCATAAAACTAGGCGGGGATATCATTATTTTATTTTTTAAAGTTAAATTTGATGGTTATTAACAGAATTCTATGGTTGTTAAAGATCATTTCTTTTTCTTCATCAGTCAGTGAATTCGATAACTTGGTGAGTCTCGTAAATGGAGTTATCGGTTGAGATACGCACGAACAAAACTGTGCGTTTAAAACAACTTTCCTACAATCAGGTCAAGACAATGTAATAGTAGTGATATATATGATTGAGACCGAGTCGGGATTCAATCCCCGACCTTCCGCTACCAAGAAAGGCGTCTTAGCCTGAGCAACAGGATAAAGTAGAGAGAAGTTTATGAACTAAAATTGTTGTATGAGTACGACTTGTGTGCCCCTTTTGTTTCTTTAAGTGTAAGAATGACGCTTCCATCTTCAAACCTTTTGACTCAACACTAGCGAAAAGTTATCTCATTTTTACGCGACCAAAGGAGAAAAAAGAACAACATTGGGCTACAACTGCAGAGTATTTTTATTTGGTGATCCCGACCCAAATGTCTTACTTTTTTAAAGACTTTGAATCATTACGTTTTGTCGTGTGCGTATTGTGATAATTGCATCTATAAATAATAGATCTTGGATAATAAAATATCAATTAAATTGAATGACCCTATACAAGAGGTGCTTTATCTTTACTGAACTGGGTTGTAAGTGACGACTTTTAAACTCTTAGAACCTAAACAATTATGCTTATTTAACAATCAGTAAAAGTTGTACTAACATAAAACTATTTGTAAACAATTCTCCTGACAGTTCATTGCGAAACATATCAACTAAAATGGACTTGAAAACAACTGGAATGCAATTTTGTCGGATAACCTAAGAAAAGAGACCAAACTCGTTATACAATGGCATGACGAAGACTACTTCAACAATTACAGTACATAATGGGGGTGTCAACTTTCAATTGGTCAAGCTGTTCATCTTATTGAAACACTTTAATAACAAAACTATTTTAATTGATACGGTGATAATCTTTGAAAATTAAAGGCTTAGTTATGTATCAGGTGTCAGATGATGTAATAGTTTTTTTTTAATCTTGGGTCAGGTCAATTTGGCCTTACAACAATGTGAAATGGAGCTGTTAAAATTTCGCAATGATTATGTTTACACTTCTTTATAACAAACGTGTTTATGGTTGAGGTGATAATCTTATTAAGTTATTATTTGTATTGATATATCAGGAGAAATAACACCTTGAAGATCCCAGGTCAGGTCAATTTGGCCTTATAAAGAGTTGACATGGCGAACACCATGTTTCACAATTTAAGTATTTTATTTCGTCATCCGGTCACTGAACTTTCAGGATGTTGCCAATAGCATTGTAGTTACTATTTATAGATTTTAACTTTTTAGAAACAAACACTTTTGGAATCTTAATTAATGGTGAAAAATCGCTATCGTTTCACACGTGTCAAGACAGTAGTATAAATGGGTACCTGACTTATAAGATTTTTCTAAGGCAGTCACTTAATCGGCAGATTCCTTGTATACGATGTATTTACAAGTGTGACTTTATAGGTTAACTAATACGTTTAAGCGCACTGAGCAGTGATGGAAATACGCTATATACAAGTCATAGATTATAATTGTTGTCATGTTGAGTGATTTTCTTTTTTTAAATTTATGTCTTAACAATCTGAAACATTTACATTGCTGGATATTTCGGCGTTTAAAGATACAAAATGCATTGATAAGAACTATTGGCCAAGTAAGTCAATAAGACCCGCTCTCTTTAAACTCAAGATACCGACATTGAGCGGGGTTTTCGCATTGAAAGTCTCGATTTATTGACTTTGGACAAACAATGACAATTTTCCAGACATGCAAATATTCTTTGTAGACATATCAAATTATTATGTTCAAGCCATACATATTATGTAAAGAAGAATCATTGAAATGAGTTTTTATACTGTTTCTAAGGTTTTTTGCTCCGGTAATGTAAACTTCGGCGAGACGTTGAGCCACCAAATATATAGCCTGCAACGAAATCAATAATAACATTGTATGAATCAATTATGAAATTGCTCACTCTTTTGATGAAATAATTTGAACCACTGAGATTTTATTACATAATCTTTAATTGGTTATGTGATGTTCAAATTTCATTGTATTCAATTTTCTGAATGAGGGGATGGAAAATGTGTTTTTTTGTCCGATTTATATAGCCACTAAACGAAAACAGTGAATCAGCGTAAAGCATATATATGTTATATTGCATATTTCTATGTTTTGACTTAATATGAATTAAACTGTTAGCCAGAGGACGATGGTTTTACTAAACCTCTGTCAGTCGTATCAAAGCACGAGGCATTATATTTCATGAAATAATACAGCTACATAACATTAAAATTGTTCTTCCTCATCATAAATTCCAAAACCCGGCGGTTAGTAAGCACAGGTCACCAAAATAATTGACAGTACTTCATACTTAGTTTTATTCTTCTACTCATATTAAAGTTGAGACGGTGTGGAGTCTTCAAATAATCTTCCACTATCCAAGATAAATTCATATTACATTAAAACTTGATAATTGTTTGCACAATTTGCCACAAAATAAGACCCAGAAGTGAAAGATTTCCTTGTTTTGACACAATGAAAACGTGCAAAAGTTTACAAAGAGATCATTATATTGATCGTGCATTTTTTGAATCAAAGTGTCTGTATAAGAATGCCATGGCAATCGAGTTTCCTGATTATTTAACCAAATGATGTATACGTTGAGGAAATCCAATGGGATTTTTGCAAAACGTAGAGTTACACACAACATTGACAACTTCATTATACGAATTATTGTGAAATAATTAGCATTACCTAATATACAATAGTAATTGATATTATCAACACCCTCGATATTATCAAATAAATGGCCATAATCCACTGAAATTTCTGAATTAGTTACCATATTGCAAATTAATAGCATTTGGCTCCGAAATGAGACGGAGATTCCCCTAAAGGTCTCTGGCTAAGCGCCTGGTCAATTGCTTCTTTTCTGACAAAACGTACATATTATTAGTTCATCTTATTTATAATCACTCTTTTTTTTAAAGTACCAACGATATTCAATCGCGCATGGCATGCTCAAATCTTTATCACACAAAACTTAACGAATTGACATAAACCTTTGTAGCCATAAATAATATTATAATAATAATATTATGTAGTCGTGTTAAAATATCGACGGGGAAAATGTGATTAAAAAAATGATGATGTATTTTGTATTCGTTAATAATAAAATAATTCATATCAGTTCAACACTATCAATTTTGATCAGTTCAATACATACCTTATTGACATTTAATGACAACATTAAATAGCAGATTAAATAAATGAACAATAATTGCAAAAAAGGGAGTATTTGCAAGATTTTCAAGCTCTAACTATATCATATAACGCGTCTCTAAAAATGAGAATGTAAATTATAAAGGAGCAGACTTTATTAAGGAAGTTAATAGTAGGCAAATTAGTATAACTAGTATATGCCCCGTTCTCCAAACGTGTAAGAGAGATTTGCCAATTAGGAAAGAGCCTGAGAGTATTATCTAATTTATTTCTACATAAACAAATTAACAGTTAAACTCCGGAATGGAAAACGCAACAACAACGGCTAAACACAGGACGGGAAAACGCAACAACGACGGCTCAATTTTTAATCTTGAAGAACAAAAAAATTAGGCTTTAAATCCAAAAAGAAATATCACTACATGATCCGCAACACATAAAACTATAAGAAAAGTATCACTTGCCGATCTAAAGCTTCATAGAAAAAAAGGGTATAGACCCTCCATTTTAACTTCCTGGCTATAATAAGATATCAACCTTATAAATGTGTATTTATCATGCATGATGCATCCATGATTAAAGGAAACTTCTCCCTTTGGAAAATGTGCATAATTCGATAACTATCTTTAAATGATGGTCTAAAAAATTGCTATTGTCGATTGTATCCTAACCGACAGAAAACTAAAAATCACTTTACAAATTTGAAGTATTTAAAAAAAATTACCAAAAGTAACATGACTATTTTGAAATACCGTTATAATTTATGCTTTTTTGATTTTTAGAAGCATGAAAAAGTTCTACAAATACCGAGTCATCATTTTTCGCAAATGGCTCAAAAGAATTAAAACCTGCGAGTGTGATACGTTATTACATAACCAAGCATCGTTTTTCGCCTATTTTGGTAAAACAGAAAACCGAAACATGAAGTTTATTGAATACTAGTGACTAAAGTACCCGGTCTTGTCTGGTAGCTTGAGAACATTCTGTATTATTACCCTACACCGAGTATTTACTACTCGTGGAGGGTATTGTGACGATACGCGTTTGTCTGTCTGTATGTGTACACCATAACTCAAGAAATATACCACTCATTGACTTAAAATCTTGTACGATGTTGTAATTCAACCCGATGAAGACCAATCCCTATTTAATTCAAGCAAGATATGTTAACAATTGACATAGTTATGGAATAAAAATTAATTACCATTATACTCGATTGGCTCCATTCCTGACAGGTTTCTTCTTCCGGCGTTCAATATCGTGTTAAATACCAATACCAGAGCCCGGTGGTGCGTAACTTATCGCGCGGGACAGTGTACTGTGTTCTATTGCGTTGCGCAACACACGATCCTTAATGAATCGTTAAATGGGTATTATTGATTGCAATCCAAACAGAAATTTGATTTTCTCAATGTTTTTCAATACACATTTTAATAAAGTTATATTGAAGTAATGCTGACATGGTACAACAAGGAATTTTTTTTACATTGTGTCGAGTTTGTACTCTATCTGAGTACTCATGTTTCTAGTTATCAACTATTTTTATCAGCTGGTAAAAATGCCTCGTCTATTAATACAGAAAGAGAAAATTGTGTTCATTGAAGGTGCGGCCGAATTATTAAGTGCATCCAGAAGATGGTGCATGTTTGTATATATTTAGATTCATGGCACGATTACAGAGAAAATAAAGTAAGACACTAACAAAGCTAATAACGTTTCTTACAGTCAACTGAACTACAGCAAAAGCTTAACGACACATCTGGTTATATCTACAAACACATTGCTAAAATTTCAGGTCGATTGAGTCAAAACTGTGACTGTAATCCCGTTGCATACACATATTCCAACCAGCCACAAACAAATAAACAAACATATTTTGAATTTTTTTGTATGTAGGTAACTTTAAATAGAACACTGACTCATCTCACTATAGCCGTTCCAAACCTTTGCTCGTGTCTGTTTCTAAACGAATCGATGCTCTATAACATAGTACAAACAAAACTATTTTTTCTTATGAATATTACTTTAAATTTGGTTTGATAATATTTAAGAAGAAATATCAAGATATAAAACAATAAAAAAATGACAATATAAAACGAATATCCAGATTGAAATACCTCTAAGAACGTAATATACCGCATGTCCGATTCGGTGAATTCGACTCGAAAAGCTTAAGATATCGATTTATCCGCCACATTGTACTATGCCTTATTTTAACTCTGATGAAGTTAAAATCGTACATTAGCACCATGTCAACCCTATGTATGAATTTTTTAGATACCAAAATTAAATATTATATTTGCGTTTGGTTGCCGATCAGTATATGTTAAACTTATGTTTAGAACCAGGGACACTATATCTCTATGGTGAATTTCGACTTCCGTATTATGCTCTTTGTTTCTTGTACCTCGCAGGAGCGTAGCTAGATGGTTTAGGAATAGTAATCAAGCACATACTTATAACTTATAAAACATCGCACGCGACCCATAGCCACGAACGTTACGCTAATACCAATCAAGGCGGAATCTGAATAATACACCTTAGTACCCCCTAGCCACACTAACTCAGATGATATATTACAAAACCAAATACATAGGATGAAACTTCAATCATCTACTCGCTAAAAAGCATAACCTTGTCCGCGAAGAGTAGAGAAATGATAACAGAATAATAATAATAATAATGGTAATAATCTTTTAAGATTATGAAAACAAGTTTTGTTGTGTAGATTAATCGAAATAAAACTAGAAAAAATGACTACTCGTAGAGAGTACTACCCCGACCACCAGACACAAAGGGACATAACTCTGTCAAAACTGTTTTATTTTTAAAATATTAAATTCCAGCTTTTAGGGACACGTTAATTAATCCTCTGTGCAAAATTTCAGATTTCTATCTTTGACAATGGCGCAAAAAATTAACAAAGACATATAGCAAAATACTCAAAAGGGCCATAACTGTTTTTCAATTGATTATTCGAATAATTTTAAAAGATGGTGTTAGATAGTCACTAGAAGGGCCTCTTTGCAAGATTTCAGATTCTTAACCCTTAATTAACAGATAACATATAGCAAAAATACTCAATAAAGGCCGTAACTCCGTCAATTTTTCACAACTATTTCTGAATTTAAATAGCAGAAATTCTATTCCCGGTCTATATTTTATCATCCTTCCAAATATAAAAGAAATCAGAACAAAATTACTCAAGTTATCGCGTTAACAGACAGACAGACTGACAAAACGAAAATATAGCCCGATTCACAATTTGTGATCGGGGAAAAATATACCACTACACAATATAATTATGTGCGTGGAATAATCATAAAGATAAGGTCACAGGTCACACTATGAATACAGTGACATTAATGACGTCAGTGCTAGACAAAGAAAGTAAAAATCATTGAGACATCAGCTAACAAAGACATCGGACATAGAGACACAAATGTATTCTAAACGTTACATGACAACAGTGTTGAGCGTGTATTATGTTCCGCCAATGGAAGCACGAGACAAAATAGTTTGGTATATACAAAAATGAATTGTGACTGTTTTTGTTTATCATACAGCTTTGCTGATGTTTTTTTTTTAATTTTGAACTTCGACTTCTAATCAAAACACATAATGGACACTTGGCACTAGTACCCCCCCCCCCATAATGATGATCTATGTTTAAATTATCACTTTTAACCATGTTAAATTGATAAGATAGTCGTGTTTAAATAGATTGCCGTGTTTAAAGTTATAGCTGTGGTCTGCGTTATCATTTGCACTCATCTAATTACTCCTACAAAAGTGTAATCGATAAACTTATTATATATTATCACTACGAAAAGCTACAATAAAGCATTGTATTTTACCTTTTCAAAAAGAGGATTGTGCTATTTATAGCAAAGGTATTTTCTTTATGAATCATATGTATATAAATCTGTGTTTGAAATATTCGTATATATATATATATATATATATATATTTCTTACTCGATACTTTATTTAAAAAGATATATGTTATAAGTTTGACTTAAACACGATTTATTACATACGCTCTGAAAACATGTGTCGTGTATTATTTGAAAGAATGTTCTAATAGAAGATCAGCAAATTTCACAACTTCATTTATGAATTTCATGCTATGAAATGCCAGACCAGTTATTTAATAAAACATGTAAGATAAATGTAACCAAATGTGCCATATGTTGAGGTAAATGTATATTTCAAGGTTGTATGTTTTTAATCCAATATCAAAATACACATTAACATAAAAAAATTCCTTTCATTTTACAGTGAATCTCATACAATCGCATGATCTAAGGAAGCGCTGGACTGATGATAAGGTCAATGGTAAGTGAAATACAAGTTTTTGACAATGAGCTGTAGACAAGGCAAATGCTTAGCGGTATTTGGCTATGAATGTTATGTCGACGGCAATATTACGTATAGTATGATAATTCACAGTGACAGTATTGAGAAACGTCTATCAATTTCTTGAACTTGTTTACCAAGTTTTAACGGCAAATGTGTAGTTTATTTTATGGTTAAGTTTTACAAACAGTAAAAAGGTTATTACAAAAATTAATGCAGGATAAGAGCTTAAAAATGCCATACCATTGTATACTCGTTTATGTCAAAAACTGACAACACATGTTTGCACAAATATCGTTATAGAACAAAGTAACTCATTGAGATTGAAATGATATTCTAGATTTTAATTTCTTCACTCTCTGCAGGATAAACAATGGTTAAACACATTTGATCGCACAAAATCTTAACTAAATTTCTGAAAATCTGATCGATTTTTTATATATTACTTTTACAACATTATAATTAAAAACAATTAAACAAACAATTGAACACTTTTCATAGTACAAAAGCGTACTTAATGACCTCATTAAAGGGGACAATAACTCTTTAAAAACCAACATGTGTAACACTTGATATGCTTTTTCAGATATCCAAGGGCATATTTTTTGCAAACAGTTTCCATAGATTTTGCAACAATTTTAAAAAATCAATTAAAAAATCTCTAAGACAGGATTTAGTTTTCAGAGAAACCTTTGGAAACCATTACAGTTTTATTTTATATCCAAGATCAGCCTCTACTACTTCCAGTTTTTTTTTTAGATCCAATGAGAAATGTTAGATGCAGTAAAAAGTACACTTTTATATAACAAATTATTTTGGCCAAAATATTGGAGCTGTCTCCAGAACGCACTTTAAAAGTGAACTTGATGAAAAAATCTTGCAAAAGGGGTCAAACATAAATGCAATTAATTCAAAAGGTTATGTTGAAAAAGCGGATATCTGTCTTTGACATTTTTACATTCAATTTCAAAGTTGTTTCAAAATGTACGATCCCTCTGTATGTCTCGGGCATTGTCGTCCAGTAACGCAATCAAAATTACCTGTTATCTGCTTCTTTTTTGTTGCATAGAAAATTACAAACGAAAGCATAAAGTATAGTACACAAAAAGGCAATACAAATACATTAAACATATTGAAACAAATTAACAGATGGCAAGAGTCCCCAGAAATGCAGAAAGCCGCTACAAAATGCATCGTGGTAATAGAAGTTAAATATCTCTGTTTGATATACGCTTTGTTTATTTAGTTATATATACATATTTCCCTTTACAGATTTTTTGAAAGAAACTAAAGCCCATTTGAAGGACGTATTGGAAGCCATAAAAGGTAAGAGAACCTGCACTGTGGTCGAGTGTTTAACTACATTTGATCATGCATGTCATTTTGACGTTAATGTTAGGTACAGTGAAGTCATTGTCGGTAACCACTATAGGCGTTTAATGAATAGTCATTATATTATTATGCACATAAGATCAAAATACGTTTACTAACAGTTATATATGTACTAACAATAGTAACAATAATACAATTTATTTGTTTAGTCCTTGAGCTACACCTGTATCAACAGGAATACTTCCCAAATCGATGTAACAAAACAGTTTCTTACTAAACCACATCAGCATTTCTTAAATAAAGAAACAGATTTAATCAAATTATTTAAACAAAATTGAAAATTAACTTATCAAACAAAACAAAAATACACAGAAAGTATATCACAACTACAACACTGACCCTACGAAACAATACAGAAAGAAATGGCGCAGTGCCAACAAAACATCGAAGAAAGTAAGTAATCTTGTTCTTCATGACGGCTAAGTGCGTTCTTACTAAAAGCAAGAACATGTTTGCACGCCATTTCCAGAACAAAATAAAACATATGCGGATGATAATTATAATTTGTACCAAAGGCTTATAGAGGAATACTAAACAAGATTATGTTTTTACTAAATTGTTAAATGATGTTTTAGAAGTTAAATAGGGTCTTCATCATGTTTGATTTATATCATCGTACCATATTTAACGTATATTTTTTGAGTTATAGTAATCACAAACAGGCAGACAGACAGACAGACAGACAGACAGACAGGAAGGCAGGCAGGCAGGCAGGCAGGTAGGTAGTCAGGCAGGCAGGCAGGCAGGCAGACAGGCAGGCAGGCAGGCAGGCAGGCAGGCAGGCAGGCAGACAGACAGGCAGACAGGCAGATAGGCAGACAGAAAGACAGGCAGGCAG
>JAUUEB010252042.1:0-13315 GCA_032362205.1 Clione limacina | reverse complement strand
ATATCTAATAGTACGACATTAATTAATAACAAAGACAAAGAAGAAAGTACCTTTTATAATCAACATATTGATACAATCTTTGGTATCCAGTTAAGACAATTTGAAATAAGGCACCTCTAAAATTTTGAGTGAAATCGAATCAGAAACAACAAAGTAATTGGCGAATTTCGTCGTTTTTTTTATGTCGAACTAAAAAAAAAATAGTTAAATGTGTTCTCATCACTGATTGTAAGCTTATATTATTTTACCTAATGTTGGCTGGAAAAAGATGTTTAAATGCTTTTTATCCAGTGCTGAACTACTAATAGATAATCCAGTAAAATACTATGATGAATAATATTATACTTTATGCTTTATTGTATAGTTTTAAATTACAAAGAAACTTATTTTCTATTGCAGATAAGAGACGAGGCAAGTTGATGACCATCAACAGGGTCAAATGAACTGATGTTGATTTACATGATAAAATCAATCTGAGTCTTAAGATTCTCATACGTGACATTTCCATCATATTATTTATGACAGTAAGTCTGTGGCAGCTATAGTGGGTTGATGTGGGAGTGTGGGGTGCACATGGGAGAGGAGGCCGGTATTTATGAGGCCATCTCCAGAGGATGAGCACTACTTGTCTTCTTTTACTGGCCCGTTGCTGCTGCACCTGTGCTCTCCTGCTATCCTGTCTTGCTGCTTCAATCATCGTCTCAGCCAGGACTATTGACAAAACCAGCTTCACACCTCAAGAGACAACTTATCTTTCACCAAAATCTGGTACAAGCAGAAGTTTATTTGCTTCTGGTGGAGGCAACTTGCCTAGTGCTGCTGACTCAGCTTCTCACACAGCTGACTGGGATTCTAAAGACCTTCTACCATCACCCTCAGGTAAGTTATTGTCACAGTTGCAGTATTCTTTTTTATAAAGTCAGATTTTTTTATAGTCAGTATTTTCTGAATTATAAGTCAGTCTGAGAATGCCATTAGTTTTTGGTCTATTAAATAAATACTTCAGATCTTCAAATTTGTAAACCGAGATTTAATAGCAAACACTACCTGTCGTTCTTTGCTAACAGATTTATAAACACATGAAACAGTCGCCTGGGTGATATAGTATCTTCTCATCCAAACGGTTTTAAAAAAGAAATTTGACATCCACTTGAACAAATACAAATTTTATACCCATTTTGAGATAGAAGAAATTGATAAAAGTACTAAGATTAAAGTATGATTCGATATAACAGAAGCCATACAAAAACATAAGCACAAACCATGAAGCATAAAACAGAGCCAACGCCGGATATTAGTCTAGTCTAAGGTGCACGCAAACTATGCTATGCTATGTAAAATGACATGTGTTAGATGATAATGATATAGCATGTTTGAACCATCTGTTGTTTTTCTGTTTAGTTAACACAAGAAGGGGCTGCTAGTAATTGCTGCACACCCTTGTAATTTTTGTCACCCTGTTAACAGATTGTAACCCAGAAAAGAAATATGTATAAAACAAATGTCAATTTCCATCTGTGTTTTTCTTTTCAAGCTGTGGTTTTCCATTTATATAAGACTACCCCATTGCTTGCACATAGGAAACATTTAGCTATGTTGGCACTGTTTTTTTGATGGAAAAACAAAATTATTCAGTCTGTACAAGGGAATCAAAATCTAATGATGCGGCTCCGGCATTTTTCAAAAAGTCCGCTCCGCCTCTGACCTCCTTATAGAAATAAACCTATTTATAGAAATTTGACCTAAATGACCCGGAAAAATAATGTTTTGACTCATCATTTTGGTAGAAATTATTTTTTCAGACCAATAAGTTTTACATTTTTGGTTCTGCCAGGAATAAAGCTTTACTTTGCTATACTTTTGGTCTCTTTTTTAATGAAAAGTACTGGAGCCGTAGCCGCAGATAAAAAACCCTTCTGCTTTGGCTCCATGGCTCCAATTCCCTGGTCTGAACACTGTTTTGCATGAGCGCGAAATGTTTAAACAAATTATGATTAAATTATGAAAATTTGATTTGTTTCCTCAGGTAAATGCCAGTTCAACCTGACGCAGGCTAGTATATCTGTTAGTGTTCAGTCAGTACAGTACGAAGATCTGGGTTTTCGGCAGTGCCAATACGTTATTTGGGCCCCAGCCCGACAAGTGATCTTGCTCAACGTCTCGCAAATCGACAGTGGAGCTGACATGCAGGTGGTGGACAAAGGGAATTTACACCACCAGAGGGAGATAACAACCCCCACTTCCCCATCCCCTTTAGACATTGGTTCTCCACTTTCCACCTTCAAGAAAACTGGTGCTCATGGTTCAGATTCCACATCAGCATTCCCAGTAAAATTCCCATTTGCCAAAAGTTTATCGTCAACACCATCACCCTCAGAATCGGCATCAACCCTCTCATCTAAAGTAAATTTCTCTGTGCCTACAGGAGAGAGAGAAGATATTTCAGTAACTGCAGGGACCTTGTCATCTTCACTTTCATCGTCATCTTCGTTAATGTCTCATGAAGACCTAGTGTTCGGGGATCACTCGGCAAAAAACTCAGAAGAAGAAACTGTTGACATTTCTGGCAAGTCAAAAATTACTACCAAAGACGCGCATGTTGATGTGATATTACCACTGAGTAATACAGAGAGTACAGAGCTATCTGCAGAAGACAAAGGAAATCAACACTGTGTTATTAAGGTAATGCTCTTTTGATCTTATCTTTGAGACATATGCTAAAGATCCCCTGGTGGTTGCTCTGAGTACCATCCAGGCAAAATTAAAAAAACATCCTACCAAACACTCTGACAGTCTAAATTAAAGAGTACCTTCTGATAATGGCCGCCCTCTGGGCAAAGGGAAGCACCAAAGTGTTGATGCAAAACATGTGTTAAGCAAAACGTATGTTGGGCAAAAACATGAGTGTGTAAAAAGCAGTACGCTAACGCAAAATTCAGTCAACAATAGTTGACTCTGTTCGAGATTAAAGGGAATGATCAAGAAGAAGATATAATTGGAGTTTTTTTTTAAATATAAAAACTTACCTCAAATATTACAGTTAATTTACTCCCAATCCTTCCTTCCCTTTTATCTATCATCGATGTCCAAAAATCTAAAGGTGGGCAGCAAATGGAGGATGGGGCTTAAAACATCCGCAGCAGCTATTAATTTTTTTTCTTTGATTTTAGTCCATATGTGAGCTTCATGTTTGCCTTAAAATTTTTCCCTTGATGACTTTAAGCTTTTGTAACACATTACTTGAGTGGCTTTTATTTACTTTGTGCAGACTTGTTATGGGGTAAATCTTAGTTTGAAAAAACAAAAACATTCTTGTTTACCTTTGTTCCTCCCATATATTTGAATGAAAAAGAAACATCATTTAGCATCAGTTTGTTAAAATAGGTCTTCATAACCTTCCTTAGATTCAGCACTGTTTGTCAAAAACAAAAGCTGGCCACAATTTGTTCTCTGTAAATATTTTGTGTTTTGTTTCCTTGTTTTGTTTTTGTTGGTAGACATTTCATCATAACATCCTCTTTATTCTCCAGTTGATTATTGAAGGTGCCAGTGGGATACACAGATCAGAGAAAGCTCAGGTGATCTGCTGGCAGCCAACCTTGTCCCATCCCCTCCCCCCCTTGATATACCACTACAGTCGACCAATCAGAATAACATTTGAGTGGGCAGAGCACAGCTTAGGCAGCTTCTCCTTAGACTACAGTTTTCTAGCTGCAGATGGTGAGTGCAATATTTTATCATATTTATTTATCTCTGTTTATTTTATGTTACTTTGTGTCTTTTTAAAAAAGAAAAGAGTTGAATACTGAAATGAATCGACATCATGGTTTCGTAAATATTTAGGTAACTGGTTTTCTTTTAGTTCAATGATATGACTTGTACCAATGCAGAGTGCTTTGTAGCAAGGATTAAGTCTTGAATTTTAAGTTGATGTTTTATGAGAAATGCAGAATTTAATGTTAATTAATAGGTTTAAAGGGAAAAATAAACAATTTTTCTCAGAAACAAAAGTGACATTTGAAAGCGGTTTCTATCCTCTTATATGAAATAAGAGCTTTTGATGGGAGAAACTTTTGTCGGTATAAAGAACAGAAAAACTTTGTTTACTGACACATTAACTTTAGTTGTAAATGTATCTCATCATCAATGATAGTGACAAAGTTTATGTTCACCGACTCACATCTTGTTACTCTACAGAAGTGAATTGTGCATTTGAATGTGGTGATAATTTGTGTCTGACACAAGATCAGGTTTGTGACGAAAAGTATGATTGTCCTGACCACTCAGATGAAGTATGTACAGCGGAGCATGATCAAGACAAGGACTTATCTCAAGGTAGCAATAATATTCCACAATCAAAGACATTACTTCCCTTTATACAGTTAGTCTCTAAAATATATTATATAACTATAAACAAAATATCGAAAACAACTTTTCATGTTTTTTTAATGGGCCATTCTACAAAAATCAGCAAACTACAGTATGTGCGAACATTTAGAAAGCAACGGCGAGAGGTTTTCTCCTGATATTGAATATTTGATTTCAAGTATAATGTATTCATCCTCCAGAAAAAAATGTAAATTAAAAATGATTTACTTCCTATCTTGTGGGGAAAAGTTTTTCATTCATATAGTAGAATAACAACAATGTGTTTTTCTTGATTCTACCTGTTTTAACCGAATGACTATTTTTGTTCGATGTAATTATGATTAAAAAAAAGATATATGGAAAATTGTGTTATTTTAAAATAAATCTTAGAATGATCTTGTTTGTCCTTTTACACATTTATGTCTCCTTGCTATACTGAATGAGTTAACCAGTGTTCATTTAAATAGTAGTAAAATTAAACATTTACCATCAATTTTGATCATCAATCAGAAGATATTTTCTAATAATAGCGCACACATCAACATGATGTCATCAATATTTATGTGTTTTTATAATACATTTTTTTAAAAGCATACTTTAACCTTTGATGGAAAATTTTACGTTTTTGAATTGATAGTCAAAGGGTATTATTCTTATGACATGATATTATGATATTTTTATTTACAAAAATTAACGTTGAAAATTCCCCTCTTCTTTTGTTGCAGAAGATCAATCAGTTTTAATCAAAGTTGTAGTTCCGCTGGTTTCACTGGTGCTACTTTTAATAGTTGGTTTGGTGGTGTTCATGATAAGCCGTGCACGACCAAGAAGAGGGCGTGGCCCATTGCTGGCTCCTCCCAACTCTCATAGCTCAGAGGTAAGTTTATCCCTTGAAGTATGGATAAAAGGAATGGACATAGGCACCTTTGGTGATGTAGTAGAGAAAATTTGGCTTTAGTTCAACATTGTGCTGTCATGTGATGTATTTATGGCAGACAAGCTTTGTTGGACAGAGCATGTTCCTGTAAATACTAAGCTTATTATTTGTTTTGTTTCTTATTGTTTATATAGGACACACACATGGCGTCTTTCTTTGCTTCTGTTCCTTTGATTTCCAATGAACATAGTATCTTTGATGTGTACTCTTAAGACCTTCATTTTATTTCTGATAGCACAAGGTATAAGCTCTTACTTTCTCTTTATGATCTGAGGTTTCTTATCTAAAGCATGCATGTACTGATATTTCAATATCATCCCAAAAAACTAAACTATCACAAAACATTTTGGAGTAATTCAGGATTAAGCTGATCTTGGCCTGACTTAATTTTTTCTAATATTGACGCATTTTAAATATCTTTTTAATTGGGCATTTGCACCAACCACATTTTATGTGTTTGATAAAGTATATCGCCTGAATAGTCCAGTACAAAATACTTTTTCTTTCAGACTATCAAGCTTAACAGTCTCTAAATTAACAATTCCAAATACTTTTTTAATTTTTAATGATTGATTAATTTTCATTTTTACTGACAGGTCTGCTGCTCAACAAATGGATCTGGTAACGAGCCAAGTCACTATGATCAAAGTGTAACCTTGTTAGAAGACAGACATCAACACAATCATCCTCCTCGTTATCCAATGACTGCAACAGACATGGGTATCAGCACGCGATCATCAGAGAGAGAACAGTTGTTGCACCAGCACACATCAGAGACTTCTGCAAGCAATGGAACACGTGGCAGGCTGTGTTCATTAGACTTTATCGCGAGTGGTAATCGCAGCGCTCAGCAACAGAGACTAGAAGGTCAAAAAACACACCAACAGCCCTGTGTATCTGAACAGTACCCTGTCCATGTTCCTATTTCTGGGGACGGTGAGGAGGGATACGCCAAGGCTCAGCGGGCACTTATTGCTAAACGTCAGCAGCAATTTAATCTATCATGGCTTGAAGAACCAAATATTTTCCGACCACCACCAAATAAGACAGTTTTTGATCGTGATCTGTCCCCACCTCCATACTCTGCCCAAAGTTTAGATTCTCTTATCCCAAGTGTTGATGTTGGTGGTCGGCGCTATACTCAGCGTTTAGGCCAGGATTCGCCACCCTGCCTACAACCACGCTCTTATAGCCTATCGTACCAGCGCCAAGGCAGTATTCAGCAAAGCCATGTGATAGGTAAACCGCCCCATCCACCACCTCAGCGTCATCATATGGTGCATGGTAGACAAGGAAACAATGACCTTTATCAACCTCCCCCAGACTACAACACTGTTGTACAAACTCCAAGTTATTCTCCGCGCCTGGCACCAATAGAACAGTCAGGGCAGTCAAACTCATTACCCTTTAATAATGTGTCTGGTCAAATGCAAAGGAGGGGTTCACCGGAAGATTTTCAAAATAAAATGTTACAGAATCCGGCTGCAGATAATTTTGAGGCAGCCAGGAGGAAATCTAATGAGTGTGAGAGAAAGGAGGCTGAAACTGCTCACTTAGAATCAGCCAAGTCTAGTTCTTGTGTAAGCTCTTACGCTTCTCCTGAGCAGACAAAAACCACTAGGTGCTCAAAGACCTCTAACTTAATGGCCAACAATAATAGTGATAATCAGCTGTGTGTGCATGTTAGCCCATCAGCACCATCTTCAATATCATCATTGTCTTCAAATTCCTCAACGCCATCATCATCATATGTTGTGTTGGTTCCACCGATGTCATCACTGCCACCACCACAATCATCATCATCCTCCTCTCCAGACTCTGCTCAGCAAATAATAGGCTCGGACTCCCCTAAGCACGCTCAGCACACTGGCTCAACCTCCAAACTTAGTGAGCCCAGAGCTTCAACATGTGTATCTCCATCTCAGCATAGAGTATCCTCAACATCATCATCATCCCCCCAGACTGCCCAGCATATAGACTTGTCCACCTTGCATTAGTTATTAAATCTCTTCCCCTCCCCCCCTCCCATACTAGCTCCCATTTAATTGTCATTAAGCTGTCTTGTGTAACTGAACATTCTCAGGGCTTCTCAGACATGAGGTTTAAGGGTTTATGATAGTAAGGGATATAATGTACACAAAATTTATTAAAGTATATAAGGAGGTACAGTAAACAACAGTTAAACCGGAATTGCTTTTGGTTTTATATATTTTTTGTTTAAATAGGGGAATTCTGGTTTTAGCTAAAACAAGGGACAAATCAAAGAGAATTTGTCCATGCGACTGGTGTGAGTGAGTGTACTTTGGTGCCACTTTGACACATACTACTATCACTTTTGCTTGTGTGACCACGTTGAATATACCAATTATCTAAAATCAAAAAGTCATGGTAAATTATCAATGAGATAATCCAGGATGAGCTTGAAAAATAGAAATGTTTACTTGAGAAATATTCCTTATTTACTTTGGTTTAAAGGGAGAAACATTTCGGTTTAGAAAGAGTTCATTAACAAAGACAAAGAAGGAAAAAATCAGGACTTTCAACTTTCCTTGGTTCATTGATAGTTTCGTTTTTTTGGGTTTTTCGGTTGTTTACTGTACTGATTTAGCCTTAGGGTATGACTTCTTTTCTTAAGTATAGAACTGAAGTCTTCTCCATAGGCAAAAGTAAATTGTTTGATACAGCTTTATTGGGTCTGTACTGTTGTATACTTGTCTGATATCATATGTTGTCAACTGTAACTCTGGCAGTATAAATATCTAGAGTACCTTATGACGTAGGATAGCCGGCACCCTCTGGTTGGAGGGACGCACCAAAATGTGAAAACATGAGAGTGTAAAGCAGTCGCTAACGCGAAATAGTCTCCTTGGTTTGCTCTCGACTAAGTTGTTTCCGTCCGAGTTGAAAGCGGGCGAAAGATACAAACAAACAAACAAACTGTTCTGTTTACTTAAAGTCTAGAATTAATCTAATCCAGATTTGAAAATCTCTACATCTAAAGGAGATAAAATTCATTTAAGTGTATCATTTGAATGCAATAAAGCGTTACTTGTTGTGATTCACTGTTCTTATTTTCCAAATTGAAATAGACATCAAGAATGACTATGTGTATTCAATTTTGTCTTCAGATTAATGTCGCTTAATGATCTTTGAATTGGGAATGTAAAACTTACTATCCCTGTTTTAGACCTATCATAAACTTCCCTTACATAACCAGTTATCATCCATATACCCCATCTAGTAATATACATCAAATGGAGATGCTATTTGACTTGGTTGTCAAATATGAATCATGAATAGTTTTCCCTCTCCCCACCTTTCACATGGACATAGCCTCACTACCAAAATGCTTTCGGAGAGTTGAATTTTGCAGTTGTTCATGTTTATTTTTGTTTGTTCATTTTGAGTACAATAATTATTTATCCATTGTTATTAAATAGCAATTCTCAATGGATATGTTTCTTTGTCACAGCATGTCATCATAATAGAGGTGATTAGCATGGTGCAAATCTTAACATGGTGCAAATCTTAACCTTTCAGACTGGTTTTTGAGCAAATCATTCCATTCTTTTCCTGCGTAGCTACCTAAAGTGTGCACTTTTTTCAATAGATTTTTGAACAATGGTTCAACTTGGCTTTTGTTGGTCATCTTATATAGAGGATTTGTAACAGTCATGAGTGGCACCAGGTTAGGTTGTTAGTTTGATTAAGTATCAAAGCTCAGATATAAAAAGAGATAGCTAGTTTCAGCCATAGGTCCTTTCAGGCAATCCTTGTTTAAAAGTAAATTTGTAGTGCAACTTTGTCTTACTTGTTCTACTAGCCAGGTCCCTTAAGTCAGATGTCATGAAGCTGAAATTAACTATGTGTTTAAACGGTGTTCAAATTACTGACCTGATTAGTTCTTCTGCATGACAAGACCAAACTGTTAAGTTAAGATTAGCATCAATTGTTCTGTCCAACTCCCAAAACTAGACACATGGCCTCTAGACAGGTGGTCTAGACTAGACACATGGATTCTAGACACATGGTCTAGAGTAGACACATGGCCTGGTTGTTTTGTTAATTCCATCACCGCCAGTCTACAACTTGCGTAAACACAAAAGCCCTTGATACTTTCAAATGAGGAGGAACGGGTTTGACACGTTATCAGTTTCTCTTCTCCTTAGTTATTTATTGTTGATTTATGTTTCATATTGTATATTTAATTTCAATGTACATTGACATAGAAACAAAAGAAACCCAAAGTTTTTATTTGTGTTATGCCACTTTAATTGGTTAGGGCTTATCAGATGTGCCTATGCCTCAGTGGTTGTGAAATGTCTAATGATAATAATGGTTCTGATAACAACAGTGACAATTGAGCGACTGAGCATACATATTCTTTGAAATCATATTTATATCTATAAATAACTATATTTTGAAATAGAATGTAGATGATTTGTGGGTTTGTTTTGTGTGAATGGAGTGTGTACCTGATCATATGTTATGGCAATTATTGTTATGTGCAACAACTTTTACTACTGCATATGAAAACTTCAGTTCTCTAATTATCAACTGTATTGTATGTTACCTGTTTTATTTATTTGTCCCTAACCATCCGCAGTAAAGAACTGAATTTCTATTATAAGTATTGGTACCTGTTTACTTTAGAATCATTTGTTCTGTTCTATTGCTGACATAATGTCATATTAACTAGAGGAAATGTCTTTCTATCTAAAACAATGTGCACAAGATCAGAACGAATGAAAACTGAAGATGAGGCAATATGCTCAAATACACCTCATTTGTCTGATTTGTGTTTCAAATGAAACTGTATGTTGTTAATTTTGTACTCAGTAAGTATGTTTTGGGGGTATAATTTTTATGAAGGTTTACAGTAAAGATAGGTTGTTACCAGAAAACATGAATGCAAGCAGATACAAGAATTGTTGTAGTGGACGAAGGAAACTGATGTAAGAGAACATGCGACATTGTTTTGTACAAAGGTTGACTTTGTCTAACACATTCCTTTTTTCTCATTCTTTATTCCCCCTTTCTGTTTTGTCTTTCTGTGTCTACACTTTTTCTACATTCTATTATATGAAGTGATGATATTTGATGGGATTATGAGCGTAACAAGGTCTAGAGATCTTTTGGCTCCACAAAATACCTAAGTAACAGCCGGTCCTGATTTCTTTTTAAATTATGGTCGATTTCTTCAAATATCAACTCCAAAGATAATGTGTTCTTTTGCCTCTTCATTTTATTGATATGAAAATATATGTATGGTTTAATGAAGTTGTCTAGGAAGCTATACAATCTCAGGGTTTTGAACAAAATGTAGATGGAATAAAATACATGAAAAAAGATATAATCAAATGGCTCAATATCATTACTACTTTCTTCTAACTTTCTCATTAGTTTTTGTATCCATGACAACCCGTGTGTTTACCTAACTTCATGGCTGTACTCTACAGTCCAACTATTTCCTCTTTTCTTTCAATGCTTCCCATGTCTTTATGATGAATGGGGTTTTAGTTGAATGAAGGTAGACTCAAATATGTGTCCATTTGTAACCTTATTGTGGTGAAAGTGATGTCAAAATCTTATTGTTTACTAATGTGGATGTAGTGTGTGTATATTTTAAATATTCCAAAGAATGTTAGTTAATGGCTGTGGATTCATTTTCTTTTCTTTCTCAAGTTGTTCATTGGCTGTACTGTTGTTACTTTTTTATACATACAAAGTCATATGGATTGTAAGCAACTAGTCTTTTAGAAGAGTACAGTTGATCGGTTGAAAGCAACTGATAAGTCATACATTTAAAAGAAGAGGGAAAACACTTACAACATTTTTTAATCTATGATTCCTTAAGTCATAACCATGACACTATGGACAAATATCACTACCTTCATAAAAAAAGGCACAGTCCTTACAGTGAATTATTGATTGATATTATTCGTCATAAACAAGTATCATTATACAATTCTATAATGTATTAAAATTAATTAAATTGCTTCATCGTTCAATCAGGCTCCTCACACTGTGTGCACACATAGACAAAATCAAGAATAGACAAAATCAAGAATAGAAGAGCGTTTTTCAAAAACTCTGTATTTGCAGTTTTGTTGAACATTTAGTTGTCTCTCCTACACAATATTGGTACCATTTTGGGCCATGAATATTAAGAATCAACTTCGGACAAATTAACCATACAGTTATCATTGAAACATGCTCAATTTCTCCTGTCAATAGGATCAGAGCAAAATGGAAAACTGCACTTACCCAAATTTGGAAAAATGCTCTTCAATTGTAAATTGTTCTTTTGCAAACTTAAGTTGTCTGTTAATTTCTACTAACATACTTTAATAGAATGCATTGATTTAGCTTTCCCTATTTGAGAAATGTTAAAACAAAGTTATTTTTCTTTATTTGAGAAATTTTAAAACAATAGTTGTTTCCCTTTATTTGAGATGTATTATCATTCTGTTACTTTCATTGTTACATCATTATATGATCAACTTTCAATAGAAATGAAACAGAAAGAAAGAAAAGGCCTATTTCAAAAAGACGTAAAAGCCTTGCTGAACTTCTTAGATTGTTGTTTTGCAAATTATTCATATCATTAAGGAACAATTTTCTATTTGGTTACTTGAGGTCAGTTTTGAAATACAATAGAACAATCTAGAAGTAGATCCTGTTTTGAAATACAATAGAATAATCTAGAAGTAGATCTTGTTTTGAAATACAATAGAACAATCTAGAAGTAGATCTTGTTTTGAAATACAATAGAACAATCTAGAAATAGATCTTGTTTTGAAATACAATAGAACAATCTAGAAGTAGATCCTGTGTTAGATTGTTCTAAATAACAGGTGTACAATAACCATATTGCCATCTTCTATTTGTTATTGTTATTTTGACATTATTGACTTTTGGATGCTAGTACAACTAACTTATTTGTGTTGGACGATGTATGCTGATAGATGTTCTCTGTAAGGGTCATCAGTTGCACCATGTGATAAGATGTTTATAATTATGTGGCACCATCCATCTTGTCATTTGTCATCTCTTATGCAGAATAAGTAAAATAAATGAAAGATACTGTTCTTTGCAATAATGTGAATGTGAAGTTATGAGCCATGTTACATGATGAGTGTGTGAATGTCCTTTAAGATCTGTCCTTGTTAATCAATGCCATTTGATTTTTTGTCATTTGTTCAATTTTTGAGTATATATGTATTGTGAAGATTGTGGATTAAAAAGTCAAAAGAATGTAAATCTAAAGTTAAGTTTTTAAAAGAATGTTTAAATCCACTGGTGGATGTTAAATGAGTCAGGTGCCAGGTCGATATGAATGTTGAAGCTAATTGGAAAAAGTACTGTACAAGTACAAGATTGTAAAAAAGACAGTTTTGCTCAATCCCTAACCAAGAAATTATAAATATACTTTGAGTTCATAAGTGATAAAACTCAACATTTTTATTTTGATCTAGTTATCCTTCTTTTGTCTGTGATGATATGCAAGCAGAAGTTCAAAGTTTATAGAAACGACTTGGGTAAAGGTTCCAAAAGACATTGAAATGCATAGAGAGTACTTAAAGCAATATGACAATGAGTACATGGTATCCCCATAATGTAATCTTGACTTAATGGTTATAGATGGTGTCATGTATAGTCAGGACTTTGTTACCATGGTTACCATGATCTGTGCACATCAAGTTGTCTGCCTGTTCTATGATACTAGTTTTTGCTACTTCCTCTTTCATATGTTCATTTGTCTTACTCAGTAGTATTCTGCTTTTGTTCCCCGATCACAAATTGTGACTCGGGGTATATTTTCGTTTTGTGTGTGTGTCTGTTAACGCAATAACTTGAGTAATTTTGTTTGGATCTCTTTCATATTTGGAAGGATGACATAGACCAGGAATAGAATTTATGCTATTTAAATTCAGAAATAGTTGTGAAAAATTGACGGAGTTATAGCCCTTATTGAGTATTTTTGCTATATGTTATCTGTTAATTTGG
>JAUUEB010252041.1:5733-18336 GCA_032362205.1 Clione limacina | reverse complement strand
CCCATTTGTCTAAACATGCATGATACAGATACATGACAGTGATTGTTTTGTTTTAGTTGACACGTATTGTTTATGCTTGTTCAATGTTTGTATAATTACAATGTATGCGTTCTTCTATCAGCATTCATTCGACACACTGCTATTCGAAGCGTTAGGAATTATATTAAAGATTAAGTTTATTAATTGTTTACAAGTTAAAACCTTATTTTACAAGATTTAGAGAAGATGCGATCTGTTCCCTTTAGTTATACCACCATCAACCCTACAAAAAAATCTCTCCAGATATTATTTCTCAAAGTTGAATATATTCTCTCCTCTCCCAACCCTTCACACATTTAAATAAGAACACTTAAAGCGAATACATCAGATATAACTACCTACTCATCATTTTGCTTTTGTCTATTGATCATTGCCTTGAAACTGACCCGCAAGTCTTCCTATGTACCGTTCGATTTTTCCCCTATTAAATCTTTTGATTCATATGTTCCGTTAACATATTCTAAGGTTGCCATTAAAGCAGTGTATGGGTGAGGAAACTAGTTAATGTTTGCGTCAAATATTGACATTTTATCTGATAACAGGACCATGGTGCGAATTATTGAGGTCAATGAAATGTAAATGAATTAAGGTATAAATTTGAAACCTCCGTTGATTGAACTTGGAATGTGTAGGGAGGGTAAGATGTTTAAACAGTCGATCGACTAGTATGGACACCCCCATGTACAAGCCCGTCGCCTTGGTAACAGCATACGCTCTCGTCACTCTGCCGAACATCAACGATGAACTTTTACTTTTTCCAACTTTTCTATGTGCTTTTGTACGTTTTTGGCACGCCTGCCAGGGTTTAGTCAAGTACATCAAAGTGTTTGCTTTCACTGTCAACTTTTAATGTTTCTTTATTCCTCACTCTATCCAGTAAATGTTAAAAACGAACAACTGTTGACGAGGCATTGCGGTAGTTGACTTTTAGGTTCAAGGTAGCTCAATCCTCTTTTTCCGCCATACAAACCCCACAACCGAGGAGTAAAGTCTACCTACTCTACTCATTTAACACCTGAGGGAATATGCGTTAATTTTTGCATTCTCAATATATTAAATGTCCGAGTCTTTGTTAGGATTTGAACTCGCGACATGTCAACTCCCACGCCGCATAGACTTCCATGTATGTCATTCTTAACATTTCTCCTAAAATCATATATTATAATACCTTTTTACATCTTAAATATTTCCATTTCCCTTTATATAAATCTCGTCTACATTTAATGAACTATTCCCTACTTATTCCTCCTTTTTTGTCTCTAACCTACTTATCTCATTTATATATGCCATTTTTCTTTCTTATTGTTCTTTTTTTCTCACATGTTTAGGCATGTACGCTTCTTATCCTCGCGTTTATTTACACAAATAGGAATGAACGTGTACACGACACATTCGACTTAATATCTATTTTATTGATGTAGGTTATGTACACATTGAACACAATTCTCAATATAAAATCAATTTTGGGTCGAGCTTAAGTGTGTTATTGGCCAATTTTAACAATTGGTTTTGTAATATCGATGGGCCACACCTAATAAAACTGAACGTCCTGACATGAAACAGGGAGGTTGTAACATAAAACAAGCTGCTGTTTGCTTTTCAAACACGCATTTCGTTTGAAAATTGGAGGTGTCTTTTTTCTATTATTTTTAATCTTAAAGTCTTTGAAGCACGGATCGTGCATGCATGATAGAAAAGGTGTACTTTAGCAAAATTGTGAATTCAATTTGCGTGTGTTTGGTTTGGATCCAACACGACAAAGAATCGATAATCTATCAATTGGTTGTCTTGACAGACAAGTGCCTGTTGGTTAAGGCACGGATGACAAAACCGCAGAACGCTTTTGATCTTACTATTATCAACTTGACAAAGACCCGCATTGTTACGGACAATCGTCTCGTGGGGAGCCGTTCTGTATAAGGTCCTTTACTGGGCTCCTTTATAGGAAAGTATCCAGTGTGGTATGCTGAAGCATTTCATGATCTAGAAAGTGACAACTAAAGGCTGCTACTTCTTATAACTTTTGAACATTGCGTGAGGCTTTGATGATTAAAAACGATTTACCGTGCCTTGATGAGAAATCTCAGTTCTAATAAACGATGCCGAAAGAATCAGATATAGAAATGGAGGGCCAAACCACTGTTTCCCTTGTCGTATTTGAAAAACCAAAAAATAAATAAATATAGGTTACCTGAACTCATTTTTTGAATTACGACTTAATAACGTTGCCTCCCCGCTCTACCATCACACATGCCTCCTCAGTATACGTGTATTGCCGCATTTTGATGCTGATCAACGTTTTGACATTTGTTTTAAGATGCGAAGATTTGATTGACATGCAGACTTCTATTGAATCTTGACATAATCTATTTATATTCGTGAAAAATATAATAGCCTATAGACGAAGGGTTTTTAGGATCTATGGTTCATGTTTCTTGAAAGCTAAATCCATTATCGTGTGGGAGTCTGGCAATATCAACGGAAGGGATTAGACAGGCACTTAACTCACTGGATTTGAAATTGAACTGAGCCACTTGACGTGCTTCTCCATTGGGCCTTATTGGTGCTGTCAATCAACATTCGGAATTGGAAAGGGTTTCTTTTAAAATTGCAACAAAACATAGCGCCGCTGCAGATTCAAGAGGACTAATTTGAAAAAGATATTCGGATTAGCTTCCTTCTGTGAAAATTACCGTCTTACCGTTAACTTAACAGGTAAAGCACACACACATGAGTTAATGACTAGATATGGAAGTCATTGAGACGTGTTTGTCACTGTGTAAGTGGAGCGAGGCCATCTCTACGTGACTGGACATCTTACTACGTAACACCTGTCAATGTTGTCAAAGCAAGTGGACACCAGACTGACCGCGCTTTGTAGTCGTTCAGTAATCAAGTTGCTGTGCTTAATAGAGCGAACAAGTCGATGATGCAAAACCTGTCGTCTATGACCATGGGAATGTCACATCAGCTATTACACGCGATACTTGAGTGGTGGGCCGACTGTCGGAGATGGGAGGAAGATCGGCAGACTTCTTAGGTTTCGCTGTCACAGTTTGTACATTCTTCCTGTGGTAAAGGGTCATTTGGCAGCACATTGACTGGGGATATCCTCTGAAAACGGTGTGATCTGGCCGATATGTGCTAGTTATCTCAGAGACACTGTTTGAACAGGATCAATGCCAGTGGACGTGCATGACTCACGGTTATAGATTGTTGTTATAAAACAGTGCGATATTGTGTCCTGATTTTGAGATGTTTTGGTTGATCATCCTCTGAAGGTGTTTTTCTGTTTTGATCGTAACATTCTTAGATGTTAGAAATGTATTAACGGATTGATCTTCCCCGGCGGGAAAGTGTGTGCTTGTCTCATTGTGAATTGTGTACAGATCAAGTTGTGTGAGACCCTCAAGTCGAGGCTATTTTCAGGGACAAATAAATATATCTTCTTTCTGCCAAGGTTCGGGAAATGAATGCATGCATAGGACAGTAATAGCATATGTTTACGATTTTACTTGAAGAACTTTGATTTTAAATAGGGCGTTAACTTGCTTATATCGTTTAGCACTTTCTATCATAGTACATAACCTTGTGAGCAAAATTTGCATATATTGTGTTTGAGGTTTTCTTAGTATCTGTTTACCGATATTTAGTTTGAAAATATAATCATTTTTATTCGTGCCAATATCAGAAAAAGGCTTGTGGCCTTATCTTTGATTCAAGCAACATTTTTTTTAAAAACCTTATCCAACTAAAAGAAGAAATTCATCGAGACGAACATTTGAAACATTATGTGTTGTACGGTCATCGATGCTCTACAAAAATCGGCACACATTGCAAAACCGACAAATAAAATCATATTTACATAATCGATCAATCTGTCTGTCTTGTCTCTCTCCCTATCTTTCCACATGCTATCGCACACATACAGGTAAAACCAAACCTTCGAATTAAAACGTATTTGTGTTGACTGATTTTGCCCGGAAATTGTCAACAGCTCTTCGAATATATGTCGATATACCAAACCCTCACTAACCGCTCATGTTTATAAACGTCCTCAGTAATAGTTTGTTATGTAGTGTCCCCTTGGAATAGTGATTACTTAACGATCGAGGATTGCTCGTTTAATATGACTCTTGGTCGATTTTATATTTAAATAATTTCTCTATCCCCAGACTCAACGAAGTTACGTCTGTGCGGCGACTGGCATCCCATTCTTTGTACAACGGTAGCAGTCATGACTTACTTGGACCACTGTTACATGTGGCCTCCGGGCTTAACTTTGCCAGACCAACAACTGATGTCGGGACTCCACTTACATCGCACTCGTCTAAAATTCGGAGTGACATCAGACTTGTTCTTCTTGAGACCTTGAAGTACCTTCCGCTCAGAGATGAGGTGAGTACACTTTTTGTGTAAATTCAGAGACAAACTTAACTTTTCTTTTCTCATAGTGATAGCTTTGTTAACATGAATACAGACATGTGATATGGACCCAATCATCTCATTAATAACACATATCTGTTAATGTTCAATGGTTGATATGTGTTCTTACACAATCTTAGTTGTCTGTTTGTTTTATGTCCTAAAACATTAATAGACACGAACCATCTTTTTTAAATCCAGTTTTTTTATGGTGCAATTTTTACACAAATCGAATGAAACAGTCAGTATCGATTTAGTCAAGATGGCAGTATGTTATAGAAAGCCATACCTTTTTATTCAGTTATGCTCGAATGTTGCAAATTTCAGTAATAAATTAAAACCGTAGGAACGCCATTGATGTAAAAATGGCTCAGTTTCACTTACAACGCCATCATTTCGTGTAATGGTATTAAAAACATCAAAAAGTTCAACAAAGGAGTTTGGTGAGCTGATGCAATAAGATTGTTCTCATTTTCATGACTTTCTTCTGTAACATTACGCAACCATGATAATCCTGACTTTTTCTTTGATTACTTAAGTGTATCTTAAGTGGTATTTCTCTCTCTCACACATTTCTCTCTACATTTTTCTCTCTTTCACCTCTCAAAATGTATTCATATAAAAGTAAGTGCCATTCGATATAATCACTATAAGGAGAGTCTTCACAATAAATGTATTGTAAAAGCAAGATTGTCGTTGGCAAAGGGGCGTTATTTCTCGTACAGAGTGGATTGTATATTTACCAAGTAAAAGTTATTTGACCTCTTTATATGAATGTCTCCGATAACTTGCGTACGTGCCATTTGGATAGTTTGGCTCGGCTACCAAGTCTTTGATGTTTATAGAAGTCTGATATGAAGGAGAGACAGACATGAGGCGGTCACAAAAGAAGCTAAAGATACGAAAGCCCTAATCAAAACTGTCATTGATTGCCTCGATTCATGGACTATTTCTCATGGTTTCCATTTTCTTGTTTGGTTTTTCTACATGAGCATCTAAAACATTAATTGTTCAGCCTGTTCCTTTCTTTCTGATATCCGTACTCTTTAAAAATAAAAGCTGACATCTATATTCTTTATTTACGTCCTCTGAGTGGCCGCACCTAATATTTTTGTCTGAGTAGTACTGTCGTCGATATAACATGTCGTGTGTTTATGGAAATAATAAAACGTCTTGCTGTAATATTGTCATTCTTTAGATTATGTTGCTACAGACCCCCCCCCCCCCTCACACACATAATAACTATAAACCTCCCATGCCTACACAAAACTCTTTTTTTTACTCTTACTTGTTAATAATAATCAATTGACGGAAATAATATTTCATTCACTAAGTGATAAAGTTGTATTATGAGTGTGCTAAAGAGAACATAGTGTGAACTTGTTGCCATCTGTTGTAACCTCCGAGTTGATGCTTTTGTCCCAACTAGTTTGTGCACGTCGTGTTCGCCTGTTGGGCTCTGGGTGCTCATGATCCACGGGACTGCCTAGGCACGACTTGTCAACATCAACGCTGAATTGGGAGTAGGACAAATACAAACCTTTCCTCATTGACAACCGGCAGAATATGATTAGATTGGACCTTTTTTTCTTGTCGTATAAAATGAATTACGTTATTTGAAGCTACCGTTATCGTTTTCATAACGCCACTTTTTTTCTAGATCCCCTTTGTGATGGCTTTTCATTTTGTTTGTTGTTGACATATATTGCAGGAAGATCGTTGAAAAAAGTAGTCTGATACTTGTATGTGAATCGTGTTATATAATATGTTCTTCATGATATTTACTGAAGAAATAGTTTTTTAGGATTTAAATTATAGAAAGAAAATTGCTGTTGAAAAATTACATTAATGTATCCAATAAAGCAACGAGATATAATGTTGCCTTTACGTGATGTTAGGGGTGAATGTCAAATAACTCAAATATTCCTTTCAACATTAGTTTTGAATTGTAAAATCGTTGTTTCATTTTTTATCGATTATCTCCCTTTTACTCAAACTATTGTACAAATCAAAGTGTTTCTCTGGCAACAAATTATACTTTTTTTTACTCTATTCGGGCTTTTGCTTAGTTATTTAAAACAGTATGTGTTTTTTGTATACAAAGTAAACGTGTTTGACTGATTTTCTGATTTCGTATGCAAGCCAAACAGGCAATGATAAGAGGTGACAACACAGAGAGTGGCTAGTTAAGTGTATGGTGTGAAGTCAATGGCTTACTCCGTTCGGGGTTCCAGGGAAACAGCCTCGGTAATTGACTTATCGCCAAAACCCATTTCTAACGTTTTACGGGCCATACGGGAGGTTTTTGTAGACACTTCTGTGGTCATATTAGTGGACACTACGCGGAACGAAGTAATGAATCAAGTCACCACGTCACCTTGCTGCTTTCCATTCACACTTTGGAGCCAAACTGACTTTTTCCCATTGATTTCATAGTACGGTCCGTGCTGGCATTTATCCTCCAGAGATCATTCACTCCACTAGCCTTCCTTTTGAAGGTAATCTGGTCGTTAATGGAGATTGATCCAATACTGTCTCCAGACCTATTCACTCTGCTATGAGTTAACTTTGCCTTTGACCAGTGACAACTGTCATCAGGAAGCAATCACGACGATGAAAGGAATACAGGGGACAGAATACAGAGATGTTCAATTATCGTTTAGAACATGGTCCATTTTTGCACATTTCTTCATGCCTGTTATTTTTCGCATTGTATGAAGTCTGTCGACTGCTTGCAGTGGAAATGGTTCAATATTTTTTTTCTATCGATGTTTCATTCGTAGACTACTTTCTTTTTCTTTCTTTGTAAATTCGCTTGTGTCGTACTTTGTTTGTATACTTTGTCATTGTGTTATATCTATACATGGGAAGTTTGTTAATTTTTACTAGTAAGGATAGTATATTAATTATGCTTGTGGTTAGCTTTTGAACATTTCACCCCAAATTTCGTTATCCTTGTTTTTGACTTAGTGATTTTCCATTATGATTCACTCCCTAAATAAGAGACACCGAGAAGAAAATTGAAGTGATGTGAAAATAATATAATAGAATATAAACATTCGTTTTTGAAAAAAAAATTAAATTCCTTATTCGAGGCTTCTGATTGGATTTTTTCTAACCCGTGGTGAACTAAATATTGTAACGAAAGAAAATCGGGGTACATTCATTCCTTTTTTTCTGTAACACGTCGACTGCCAGTCATTTGTCTCCCCTGGAAATCAATAACTCCCCTTGAAATTTTAGCCAATGCTCCAATGATAATGTTAATTAAATGTGTACGCCCCTGGAAATAAAGCTAATGCCCTTGAATTTTTCCTGAGGGCACACCTCTGTAACGAATTTTGGAGGACTGGGAGCCACACTGTTTTTAATCTTCTTGTCAACTCTACTATTGCTACACATGTACCGTGTCATTTTATTGTTGACGTTGTATTTATATTATTTTATATTTTACTTTGATAAAATGATTTTAGCTTAATAATGGAAGTGTTAGAGAGACAGAGAGAGACAGAGACAGAGAGGGAGAGAGAGGGGAAAGAGAAAGAGGGGGAAGAAAGAGAGAAAGAGGGGGACGAGAGAGAGAGGTGTCGGTGTTTTGTTTTAGCTGCCAAATCCCCCACGCACGCACACATGATTATCAATATGTATTTTGTTTTTCTAGATTGAGCTGATCCAAGGCTTGAGATGTCTGGTAGAAACAACCAAACAGAGTAATGAGGTAAGTCAGGATATTTAGATGTTATTATAGCTATCTTTATACACTTCTTTATATTGTTTACAAATTAATTATTTCAACGCATGAGACATTACTGTGCTTTTTCTTAGTCATTTCTACATTTTTTTAGGTTTTTGGACAGTATGTTTGTAATTTTGCTAAATATCTGCTGTTGTTGTTGTTTCCAAAGTCTTTTACTTACTTTTATCATTTTTATTTTAAATGTTGATACTGCTTTAGTGTTAAAAATCAGTTTGACTGTGAGATATATATTTGAGATTCACCATAGAGACTTTTCCATTAAATCTTTGCAACTATTGATGTTATGTCGTAACTTTTGCTAGCAAAATCTCACTAGTATTTTATGTTTCTAAATGCGTCCCTTAAAAATAATACCTTAACTTTAAACTTGATTTTCTCAGTTTGGCATTTCAGACCCCAGCTAAAATGTAAATAAATCTGTTCTATTTTGATCAACTAAACAGTCAAATGCTCACAAACGAATGCTCATTTAGATTAAACACTCATTCAAAGATTTAAATCTGGGAGGTTGTATTGAGTTAACTATTGTAACCAGACATTCATTGACACAGGTCAATATATTTTAATGGGTCTTTTACAGAACTGTTAATGATTGTCTTGCAACATCAGGGTTTTGTTACTTTAGACTCTACCTATTTTCACTCTCTACATTATGTGCCTTCACAATAAATAGGTTACAATAGTCGACTATTTTCAAAAGCGTTCTATAAGATTAATGATATCATGGTATGTGTGTTTTGTTGCATGATCTAGTTTGAACTTGTTTGAACCGAGGATATGTGACGCAGCTTTGATTTAAACATTGATAGCATCAATAGTGTGCTGCACAAATATTTTCTTATGATCGTCTGTGATTGTAGAAATGATAAAATTGATTTATTTTCCATATTTATACTAGAATGAGTCATTGCTTGTGCAATGTGCAATGTACAGTCACAGCCTGTCTCATGAGAAAATCCCGAAACAGTCGTTGACATGGCTTGGGACAAAGCTCTCCCACCCGGGCACCCCTCTAAGATGACAAATAAAACATTCAAATGAATTGTATTCATGCACAATGTACCTTTCGAAAACCGATCAATGTGCACTTTAATATCAATATGAATAATGTCAATGACGGGGAATATTAGGTGGATTTGGTTGGGGGGATACGATGATGACTCGTTTTATTGTTTATTTAACTAAGAAGGGGTATAGAATATAGACAGGAAATGCTCTGATGTCTAAAAAAAAAGAACCGAGTTCATTCGTTTTTTTTAACAGTGCGTTTTATCAATGGCAAGTGTTGGTGATCATTATAACATAAACAATTTTATTCGCCCCCTTATGAAATTTGGTTTGAAATACTTCATACATAAATACAAACATGATATACAGTCATCAAGATTGATCTCTTTTTGATGTTCAGATATTGCACTTAATGTACGAAACTTTTCTTTTGACAAGATGATCGATTCACGCAAATAAACCGTGCTTGTGTTCAAAGCGACCCTTATTGCTGAAAAAACACTTGAAATAACATTTTATGCTCCGCAATTGCATTCTGGACGATTTTTGTTCTCTTTTAACAAGACCCTCTGCAACTGTAGCCTTTTGTGTGCTCGTTATCTCCCGTGTCATAATATGAAGTATCAAAGACACGTTCAATTATAAGATTGATTACAGGAAAGAGTTGTATTGAATGCGTAATGAAGAGAAATAATTGATGTCCTGCTGTCGTTCCATTGTTTACGTTCATGTTCCCTTTTTTATGAGCACAAGGTATGATTTCTATAAAAGTAATCTTAACAAACGAAAGAAGAGAAGTTTAATTTTAATGATTATAATACTCTGGATACATCTATCATAGCAATATTCGTGCTTATAACATTGATAAATGGTAATAAGTAGAATGTCGATGAAGATAACGTTTTTGAAGACACATGCCAAAATCATGTGGCAGGACATTTAGTTTTAAAAGGCTATTTGGTGTTTTCAAGTCGTATATTAACCATGGTATTATACGCCTCTCCTGTGGCTGTAATACTTTTTGTAATATATCTGACTGATGTCTTAATTTTCTTCTTTTGTGACTATTGTCTCCTCCCCCTCCCAAATGTATGTCTTTATAATCCCCCTCCCTAACCCTATGCATGAAAATATTATAATCTCTTACTATTTGACTGTTTAAAAAATCCACTCCCTTCTCCTATGTTTGATGACATACTCCCATCTCTCACCTATGACTAACTGCATAATCCCCCATTACAATTTGACTGATTAAATTGCATTGTATAATCCCCTTCCTCACACTGTGCCAGACCCCCCCCCCCCTCCTTTCTCCGTCTTCCAATTCATGTCATACTCCCTCTCCCTTTTTGGTCACAATGTCATACTTTATCTCCCTTCTCCTGTGAATGTGATGTCAAATAGCATCCCTTCTAGTTATGTTGTCATCTGCTTCTCCCTCTTCTGAAGACCTTTGACCTCTAAGGCTATTGATTGTCCTCTCATTGTATATCTAAGAATCTGGGGCCCAATGGTCTTGGCTCAGCTGTCTGTGGCTCATATAATATTGATATCATTATGACTTGCTAGAATTCCCCAAGAGAGAACATCGCGATTGTTTAAAAACAAATACAAATGATACCATGGCAAAGCTAATTGTTTTTAGATCCCTCTTTATACGATCACTAAGCCCTTGACTTATGATCAATCGATTGATACATACTTACTTAGATAACAAGTAGGCCGATGACTAATGAGCATCTTCTTTCATGAGTCATGTATACAGCTTATTTTGATATAACTTGAGTGTTTTACAAATATCTTAGCATGTTTCTTATATATTATGTGTATCCTTGTTTTGTGAGATTTATTTTCAGTTTCACAAGTTTTATTTTCATACACGTAGACAGGAATTAAGTTTAAACTCCAACTTTGTTTTAAATGGAACATTTTCATAATAAGATAGCGTCTCCAGAAGCAATATTTGAGCTTAAGTATATTTTCATTGAAAGCGGTCTACTTATCTGAGACTCATAGGCGTATTATTGTTTTAATGTTTACACACAACGTGCTTTACAATGAAAGTATAAGATATGGGTTTGTTGTTTGTCTTTGTTTCCCATAAAAACGTAAACTGTGCGTTAATTATTGTTATATTTATGATATAAAAAGCTTCTTTTGTCGACAACTACCCTCTTAAATCATGATTGAAAGTTTGTTTCAATGTTATGTTGACCGTAGACTTGCCTACATTACCAGGGTTGCCAGCCGATCCTCCCCTAAAAACTGGGAGACTCCCTTATTGTTTTACTCAAATCCCCGTGGTGCTGTCTCAGGGGGTTGGCAACTCTGCATTACCTACATATGTACAATTATGTTGATTGTCTACTTTCGTCATGACATGACGAGCAGCAACACGCCATAATATACATCAGATAGATTAGGTAATGAATCTTCATCACAATATATCAGACACCATCGATCAAACATCGAACACATAATTACTTTCAGCTGTATGGATTACGACATACCATCAGTTTTAAAGTGTCAACCAAACAAAAATACATACAGTAAATGACACACAAACATTTCTTATCACTTATTTTGACTGTTATTTGTCTTAAGATAAACTCAATTTAAAGCGAAATGTTGCTGAAACTATCTCATTCTGCTCAAAATAAATAACAGAGATTGTATCCAGGCAGCAGGAAATATACATTGATAAGTTACAAAGTGAGTTTTGTGATCGCGATAATTCATTGATTTTTTTCAAATATGATAATTGATATTCATATTATTCATTGAGCTTACTTTTTTGCAAACTGCCATCTCTTGTGATTGTTTTTTTATCGCCCTGTCGCCTCATCTAGATTGATTGTCATTAAGCCTTAAATTGGATATTGTCTTTCCGCACGCGGCACGCTCTGCTCGGATAAATTGGTGTTGAAGTTCCGATTACAGGGCTGCAACAATCTATTTGGTTTAATTCACTTTGGCATAGGAGTCAAAGTAATAATATGATTGTCGTGAGGCGGAGACTTGAAACTAATGTAAAATCAATAATCATCATTGCCCAGCGTGGCATGGTATACCCCTGTGTACTGGCTTGCTGGGCTAGTCACAAACTTTATGTCTCTTCGATTTCTATTGACCCGAGTGTCTGATGCTTCTATCATCCACTTCTTCTACATATCATGCACTTAATAACACCAGCTTGTGCATTGTGCAGTGGATGCTGTAAAGGTCTTACTACAGGAGAATAAAAGCGCTGAACCACGTGACGTGCCTGTTAATATCCTCATCATATCAATATCAATTCAAGAGTAGATATTGTATAACATAGGATTGACAAGAGTAGATATTGTATAACATAGGATTGACAAGAGTAGATATTG
>JAUUEB010251930.1:0-13315 GCA_032362205.1 Clione limacina | reverse complement strand
TATGAAAGAGATCCAAACAAAATTACTCAAGTTATCGCGTTAACAGACAGACAGACAGACACACACACAGACAGACAGACAGACAGACAGACAAAACAAAAATATACCCCGATTCACAATTTGTGATTGGGGAAACATGTAAAAATAGGATTCTTGCTTGATTCAACAGGTGGTAAAATCATCATCAGTCAAGAACTCAATAATAACTTACAGCTAACATTCTCTCAATAGCTGGGAACTGCATGAAACTTCTCTCAACATCTGCACCATCTATGGAAAGAAACACAATATTACTAAGTATAATAAAAACATCTCATTGCACAAGTGCCAAAAAGTCTTTTTTTTAGATTCTTTAACATGAAAAAGAAAACTTTATTTATTGCTACTCTTTTGTCTTGCTGGCTCTCCAGCACTGGTTAAGTAAATTTATCTAAAATCACAATTAAGGATAGAAGATGCCTTTCAGATACCAACATTTTGACTTGACATTTTTTTAAAGATGCTGACAATATTGTTTGCTTGTACTATTCACCATTGAATCATGTGATCAGTATATGGCGTGTGCAGCGGTTATGTAAGTAAAACTAAATATAACAACAATGTTATCAGATTACTGTTTACCATAGCATGTCAAACAATGATTTTAATATAGAAAAAGGAGCAAGATCTTCCCTGTATGTTCAGCTTCAATTTGAAAGAGAAAACAACTGATTTTACTCAATAGGAATGAAAGCAATACACACGTCAAAGGAGGACCCCCTCTAGTATAGTATTTCAAAAGTTAATGTATCTCCCTTTAACACAACCTCCATGAATTCCTGACGCCTTGACTCATGACCAACACAGATGTAGACAAGTCTAGCAGACACAGAGACAGAAGAGATAATCACTCATAATGACAAATAATAAATAAACAAACAGGTAGGCATGCAGACACACAAAAAAACAATAGCCTACACAATAAGGCATACAGACCCTCACCTCCCTATCCCTATGCAGTCACATTGCCTTTTTTCTATACAGCTTCCATGACATTCTTAAACCTTTCTTCCAGCCCACTCAGAGACAGCAAGAATGACAGACAGATAGACAGAATAGACAGATATACAATAGCACTCTCAGTAAGGCATGCAGAAGCTCACCTCCCTGTCCCTCAGCAGCAACATTGCCTCCTTTCTGCATAGCTTCCATAACCTCCTTAAATCCAGCCTCCAGACTTGCATTGTCCTTGTTTAACTGTTGGTTCTGAGCCCTGACCTCTGCCACTTCTAGCTCAAGCTTGTGCAGCTCTACAATATTTTCCTTGTAGTCTTTGTCCAACTCATTGTCCTGATCAAATAATGGCAGAAAAAATAAACATAAAAATATACAAACTTGGTAAGGAGATGGAATAAAATGAACTTATATGCTAAGGGTGTGATAACTGAGTAAAATAACATTGCTAACATTAGTTCTGTAGTTTCTTGACTCAAGACTCATACAGAGAATTAGACAATTATCAATTTTGTTTGACAGTTGTTTTACCATCCCCCACAAAACAAATATATGGTGGTCATTCCAAATCATTTTTTTAACATGTAGAACAAAAAATAACTTCACAGATGTTTACCTTATAAATTTCCCAAAACCATAGGGAGGAATTAACAACATGTTAAAATAGAGTAATTAACAACATGTTAAAATAGAGGAATTAACAACATGTTAAACTAGAGGAATTAACAACATGTTAAAATAGAGGAATTAACAACATGTTAAAATAGAGGAATTAACAACATGTTAAAATAGAGAAATTAACAACATGTTAAAATAATTAATTTTCTCTTGACTGTTGCTAGCCAGTATATTGTCAGTATGCAACTTGTTCAAGATTATAGAAGGGTAAATAGCCTACTAAATGAGCTACATACACTTGTTAGGGGCCTTTGGGTTAATTTTCTGTATTGTAGACATAACACTTTAAGCACTGTCCATTGTAACACAGCAAAAAAGGATAACAAGAAAATTTACAAGATCAATATGTGAGGATTTTATAGCAATCTGATAGGCTTGCGCCAGGTGGTATGTGATGTGTCAATAATATTGATACAAGTCAATCAAAAAAATATGTAAAGACATAATTAGATTAAAGAAAAAATGGAAACCTTGAAGCCTTGTCTCGAGGACAATCATGATGATAGTAGATAGATTGCACTTATAAAGCATTATTTTCAGGCATACATCATAATAAATCCCTGGGTTGAATGAAGCTTTTTGTGTCAGCTGCATTTTACCAGTTACAAAATGCTAAGCCACTCTTAAGATTCAATCATGAAACCTTCTGATCATAAGCCTACCCTTAAGGTCACTGAAACCACCTCACACGAGAATATGCCTTGTTGAGTCTTACTAAAAAAGAAATGATGAAGACATATTTACATACCATGATGCACAATCAGTCAACTTAAGCAGTTGACAACATTCAAGCATAAGCTAACAAACAAAGACCAAAAACATACCCTGATGTGTGTCTCATTCTTCTTGACATTTTCCCTGATGAGGACCGCCGCTGACTGCTGTACATCCTTGTTACGTTTATTGGTCTTGAGCGTCTCTGTGTAGTCTTGGACTGCCATCATGTCTTCTGCTGACAGGCCCAGTGCCACCGCTCTAAGGATGGAAGAATTCAAATTAAGTTATTCTTAACAGATATAAAGTGGGGAGAAATATACATTGTATTATGTTAATACCTGTATCATAGCAAAGCTTTTACTACCGATTTTGAAATAAAAACATCAACCTTTTTTAATCACTGTCAAAGGCAATACTGTGTTTAAATCAACAAAATAACATCAAACGAGAACATTTCCAGGAATCTAAAAAAAGTCTCTCAAAGGCTTCAATTTCAACTACCTGTTCATTACTGTAGATTAAACCTTAACAAAACTATGACCAATTTTATTTATACAGGTGAAACATAATTATCATATTTCAGTAATTACAGTTTTCACCAAATTTAATTTGAAATAATAATAACAATTTTCCATTATGATACCTCACATGCTAAAAGCAAACAAGTGCACAAAATTATCAAAGAAACAAAACCAATAACAAATGATGAAATAAAATGAATTTAAATTTCCAAATTCCTAGAACAATCAAATGCCTTTCACCGATCTAATTCCAAAGCAAATTCCTCCACACTGAAATAGATTATTGAAATGTAAACAAAAATAACATCATCACATTTAAAGACATCTTTCCTTTTGATCATCAACCAAATTGATTAAATGATTAAGTCTATTGTCAAAAACTCACCGAATATAATGATATACATACATTTATGTACATAACTTCTTCTTCTTCTCGATTATTCTCTTTAACCTCAAACTGTTGTTGACTGAATTTTGCGTAAGCGTACTGCCTTTTTAACACAATTATGTTTTTTTGCCCAACACATCTTTTGCGTTAACACTTTGGTGCTTCCCTTCGCCCAGAGGACAGCCGCTATCCGTCTTCAGAAGAAATCTTTTTATTTAGGCTGTCAGAGTGCGACAGTTTTTGGTAGGACTTTTCTTTTTAAATTTTGCCAGGATGATACTCTGAGCAACCACCAAGGGATCTATAGCGTTTAGTTTTTACCCTGAAAAATGTGTCCATTGAGGGTCTGTATATATAATACCCTTCACATGGGTGATGTACAGGTAACAGAACAAACATAAATTTTGTCTAAACTGATCCTGCAAGACAAAAATAAAATATTATGCTAACAATGCAGCAAGGTAATTTAATGCGGTGGTGAACTAGCCACATGGCACTCACTTGTCTTGAGAAAGCAGAAATATAGATTATGCACACAATACGGCCACCAGTTTAACTTGTCAATGAAGAAATTATTTTATGAATTTGTAGGGGACATGGCATGGTTGTCATCAGAGAAAGAAACAGTCAGCCAAACAATTTACCTTTGTCCAAGCTGTTGAGCAAGTTTACGAATCTTCTTCTTGTCCCCAATACGTTCTTCCTCCAACATTTCAATCTGTGTGGAAAGAGAAAATTCAAAGAAATCAGAGTTTACCATCTTAGACGAAAGAAATATGTTTTTCGTTCTCAACAACAAAGCTATACATTTTCCTTAATAATTTCTTCATTTAAAAACTCATTGAATAGGAAGAAATGTTTGGATTATTTCAAAGAAAATAAAATACTTTAAGAATATATACATGAAACACTTCTTAAACTTCAATACTAAAATGTTCTTATAAACAACAATAACAATATATGGCATTTATATAGCCCATTTCCTGGCCTCAGGCATGCACTGCTTATAGTCAGGTATCCAAATTAGACCTGGATTTTCTTTCCCAAGCAAAAAACATCAGACCCTAGTGGGATTTAGACCCTATTTCAACAGCCTACCACTAGACACAACGACAATGATGATTAGGCATTGGTTTCAAAAAACTGTACCTCTCTCTGCAATGTGAAATTCAAAGCTTTCAGTTCCTCTTGACGAATGGCTTTGTTTTTGCGGAACTCTGTCAGATCTAGAGGTGCCTTTGGATCCATGCCCAGTTTGTAGCGTAGTTCTTCATTTTCATCAAGGATCTCATTGATCTTTAACTCAGCTTTGTTAATATATTGTGTCAGTTCCTCGATCTCTCTGGCAGGTGGAAAAAGTAAAGATTGTAATTAATATCATGTGTTTGATGAAAGAGGGAAAGGGGAGAAAATGTACCCTTGATTCAACCATTAGGTTCACCACTGCTCATACAAACTGTGAACAAACATATTGATCTTCTGGATATTTTTTGTTAGAAATTCTCATTAACTTTTTACATTTTCAAATTCATGATTAAAATAAGCTTCACTTAATCCCCTGGGGAAAAAACTTAACTAAAATATGTATCAACTAGAAAAATGAGTACTTGTAGAGAGTACAACCACGCACATCAGACACAAGTAACAAAGAACATATACATATAGCAAACAACTCACGGGCCATAACTCTGTAAACACTTTATTTTCAAAAAGTAGAGAAACATATTTTTAGAAGGTCCCTAGAAGAGCCTGTGTGCAATATTTCAGGCCCTTACTACCAACGACGCGTCCACTGCCTTAATAACGTACCTGAAAATCATAAAAGGGAAATAACTCTGCCAAAACTGTTTTTTTCAAACCATAGCTTATAGGGACCCACGAATTAAGCCTCTGTGCAAGATTTCAGATTTCTATCTTTGGCAATGGAACCACAGCATGTTCACAAAAAATAATAAAGACATAAAGCAAAATACTCAAAGGGGCCATAACTCAATTGATTATTCAAAAACTTGTGAAATCTGATTTTAGATAGTTACAAGAATAGCCTCTTTGCAAGGTTTCTGATTTGTTTTTGCCAAATTTACAAAGAACATATAGAAAAAACACTCAAAAAGGGCCATAACTCTGTCAATTTTCCACGAATATTTCTGGATTTAAATAGCAGAAATTCTATTCCTAGTTTTTATCATCCTTTGAAAAATGAAAGAAATCTGAGCAAAATAACTCAAGTTATCGCGTAAAGAGACAGACAGACACACAGACAAGACGAAAATATACCACTCACAATATAATTGTGCGGGGAAATATTCAGACCTTTCTGAAACCAGGTTTAGGTGTAATAGATTTGTCTTTTTTTTCTAGATATACAACACTCTCGCTTCCTTCAATCTAGCATTGTGTCAAGTCAAACTTATCCAATAAAACAAAAATTACCCCCCCCTACAAAGCCATCAAAGTTATAACCGCTTGAAATTGACCCGATAATTTTACAAAAAAGATCTATTTGAATATGAAATTAAATAAGAACTCTTATGTAAGGAACCACAAGTTTGTTGACCAACCTCTCTCTGAGCTTGATTTGGTTCTTACTTTCTTTAATCTCAGCCACTGCTTCACTCAGACCAAATTCACCCTGAATGATGAGATCAATATAAAACAAAAAAACAATAACAATTTGTGTTTTTTAAAATAATGTTGTTAAACAAAACTTTAAGTTTAAGTCTATTCAAATGCAATAATAAAGAAAAGTCATATACATACACTTTATGCATAAAAAATGTCTTTTAATCTAATTGTGAGCAACATGATGCTGAGATGCATTTTAAATCCTCCAAAAATTATAAATTTTCAAGTAAAATTTACAATTTGTAAGGGGTTGAAAGGGACTTCTCGAACACCCTATACAATAATATATTGAAAATCAGAGTAAAGTTACCCATGCTAACATTATTCTGACCATCTTATAATCAGTAATAAAGTCGCAAACTTTTATGCATCTATGGAGAAGGCAATAAAAATCAACCAGAAAGAGAAAAAAACACCAGTCACCCGCATGATGCCAGTTGCTCTACAGGTTTTCTGCGTCAGAATGTAAAAATGGATCCAGTTAAATTACTAAACAGAATCTTTTTGTGTGAATTCTGTTCGTTTACAAGATTATCAAGGAATGGGCAATACGTTGCACTCATAAGGTTCCTTTAGAAAATTTGTTTTAATATCTTTAACATTTGGAGTGACAAATATTATTGACTGTTACTATCATTAGCATTAACTCACCCCTTCATATTGTCTCATCCGTTCCAACAACTCTGTCAGTTCTTTGTCTTTGGTACGGCAGTCTTCATCAGCCTGGTCACAAATTTTTTTAAATGTTCACATGTTCAAAAATTTGTTTATTATTAAAAACTTGCCACATAGCTAAATATGAGCCATAAAATTGACTTTCATTATACATCATAATCTAGTTTTTGAAAGTTTTCAAAAAAACTTTAAATTATAAAATAGGATTTTTTTTCTTGTTTTTTTTACAGACTACCTAATATTGAGATAGGAAATGATTTTCAATTGTAGAAATTTAAAAAGTAGAATTACAATTTATTACAAACTATCCACTGTACACAAGTTTGTAAGTGTTTAAACCTGTGAGGTTTTCTATAAATAAGTCTTAATAATATAGTAAGAAAATATAAACTCAAATCTTACCATTCAAGAAAGAGAAATATAGTACTCCACAGTGGTGGACAAAGAATGTAAATGAATATTGTGATTTCTTAAGAAACAGTATTTTCTTCAATTCTAAAATCTTATTTGCTTATCAGCCTTTAACATTGGGGACAAAATCAAAACATGATGAGGGTCAAGGAATAAAAAAAAGTTCATACTTTTTTGACATCATCCTCTGCCTGTTTCATTCTTTCCTTGACATACTTATTCTCATTCTGAAGTTCTTTCAGTCGAGTCTGAAGACGGTCACCTTGGCTTGACCCAGCTGAGGCAAAAACAAAGTAAATAAGTAGAAAATTAAAACATAACAAATTTATAAACCTCAATTAAACAAAATGTTTTGAAAATTACAAAAAATAATACTGAACTTTTCATTTGATTTTTAGAAAAGGGAAAATGTAAAGTGAATGAAAAAAGTCTTGACAAGAGAACTTTATCTAATTTTCTTCAGGAATCGGAAGACTTTTTGCGTGAGATGTTTACAATTTATTTCATAAAAATAACTTTATAATCACATTTTACTATATTGTTTCTAAAAAGTGTGAATAATGGCAAAATAAAAATTTCATTTGTCAGGTTTAACTCAATTTTTCAAAGAAAACATAGTTAACTTTATCCTCAAATTCTAAAGTATAAATGTATATCTTAATATAAAATGTCAAAATACTTTCAAACTAGGATAAAACAACTAAACAACTAATCTGTCAGCTTCAATCCTCTATTCCTGATCATCAGTGTAAAACAAACAAACAAAATAGTAGTTATTAAATCTAGTACATAGACAAATATTGAGAGAAAAGCTAAGTTACCAATACTTAGTCTATCCTTTATTCATTACTCATGGCTTACAATCTATTTCTCAATTACAACTATGATTCCTGCCTGTATTCATTTATAGAGCTCAACATTAATTTTCCACAGAGCAAAACAAAGCCCTATTATTATCTCACAGTCAAAAGCATTCTACGTAAAACTACTGCTGTCACACACTGTAATTTGCTCCTATTAGGTCAGCCTCTAAATTAGGACACTGACATGACTGTATGTATGTATGTATGTATGTATGTATGTATGTATGTATGTATGTATGTATGTATGTATGTATGTATGTATGTATGTTAAATCATTCGACATTTATAGCAAAAGTAAAAGAATGAGAAATGAAAAATCACTAGAAAAAATCAAAGAAGTCTCTTTCTGTTCCCACCTCTGCGGAGTTCAGATTTAAGGTCATCAATGACGGCTGCATTCATATCCATTTCAGCCACAAACTGGTCTACTTTAGCTGTCAGTTCTTGTATCTGTTTATCTTTGTCTTTCAGAACCTGGGGGCAAAATTTGATGAGAAAAGGTAAGAATTTGCAATCATTTTAATGTTTAAATAGGTTTTGTTAAAAAACATTTCTTCTTCTTCTTTCTTTCATTTGCTCTTACCACAAACAGAGTCATTTCTTATTGATTTATTTTGAGTTAGCGTACGAAAAAAATTTCAATTTGCTGGAAGAGATCATAAAAAAGATTATTCATAACATTCTTTTGCATTCGTTACATGATACCAGGTAAAGCCAGTGCTAGAAGCTGGCAGCACAGGGCAGATGGTATCACCAGTAGCGTTTCAAAACACAGAACCGCTCGGTCGGTGTCTGATGATGGCATCAGTTTAAGTTTTCCCTGGACCACTGCAATTGAAATAGGTTAGTTTAGGAACTCGGGGAAGCATGGGTCTAACTTAGTTAAAAATAGCTCAGAGAAGTTAACAAAACCATTTGCTCACCTCACTAAGTGCACCAACAGACGCCTTGTCAGAGTCCATGTTGGCTGCAATCAGCTGTTCCTTCATGTGGAAAAGTTGTTCCCTCAGGTCCCCAAGTTGCAGGTCTTTCTCTTGCATAATTTCCTGAAGAAGAAAAAGTAATAATTTTTGTTTGGTCTATTCCTTTATAGCTAAAACAAAGTCAATGTGTCTATTTGTTGACTGTTTGTTTTTGCATTTTTCACACACATATGTTCTTTTTTGTCCTAATAAAGAGTTAATGTTTATCATTTTCCAGAGCTCAACAAAGAAAAATACACACTGTTAACATATCTAGCCCAATTTGTCTTTCACCTTTCAGGTATAGATGTACATACATGTAATTCCTTCAGGGGTTTGCCTCCTTGATTTTTAATGAGCTTTTGACACCCTTATGTACTTTAACAATTCCCCATACATTTTGTTAGTTTATCCTTACTATTCTTATTCCCTTTCATATAACTACTGCCTGTATTTATTCTACAATTACAAATTGTTCACACATGACATTCATCATCAATCTTTTCCCATCCTTTATAACCCCATATAAAGAATGGCTTTCATTTTGTTCAGCCTTGTTAAATGTGAAACTCAGAAAGACAAAAATATAAACCTGATAATTATTTCCTAAGCTTAGAAAAAATCGAATATAGTTTGAGTTACCTGCCATTCGTCTACTTTCTGGTTGACTGCCACCATGATGGCGTCGTCAGCCTCTCCTTTAGACTGGACCTGTTCTGTCAGATCCTGGACCTGGTTCTTGAGAATCTCATTCTCCTCTCTGAGAGCGTCTGTGACGGCATCACTTTGTTGTAGAACATTCTGAAACACACAATGAATGGTAAGTGGCAGATATATGGTATTGTTGTTTGGATGGTGTGTGAAGAAATGGTGTTACACAAAGATAAACAATTGAAGAACATGGACATGGGTCAAGTAGTTTTGAACAAGTTTACAGACTCATCTTTATTGTCAAGGGTGATGTATTTTAGTTATTGAATTGATATTTCAAACTAGTTCAACAATTATTACCCCTGATACATTGCAGAAATTGTTGAATAGAATATGAAGAAGGATCACACAATGTTAAGACAATGGTGGCCAGCTAAGACATCTTTTTTATTTTGGACAGATGTGATGAAGGCGTTTCAACACAAAGACAGCAACAAACATAACTGCAGACTTAAAGCACTAGAGTGTTTTGGTGGTGTGTGTAAAACAAAGGAAAGAGAAACCAACAAAACAGAAGGATAAAACAAGTGAATAAGATAAATATAAGATAAGGAAAGAAAAGGATGGGAAGATATAAACACATAGACAGTGAAACACAGAGAGAATGAGAACAAAAGAGACACAATGAGGAATGAGCAAGTTCGCTAGACAGTCATGTAATCCTTATTTTTAACAAAAGACTAACGAAAAAATCAATGTTTTTACTGTTACAGGGATAAAAATAATATTTCTTTTATCAACCGCTACAAAATTAGACTCTGCAGAGGAGCATGTAACTACTTGCTCATATCTCATTGAAGAGAAGGAGAGACAGAGTGACAAATATGTCTGACCTTGAGCTTCATGTAGTCCTCTGTGGTCCTGTCCATCTGTGTTATTGAATCCTCCAGATGTCTTTGTAGATCCTCACATCTCTTCTGAAGCAGGTCATTAGCGTCAGAGATGTTCTAGAAACAAGAAAATAGAAAAATGTTTGGACATTTGAGTCAATATTGACAATTTTATATATATCTAAAAATATCAAAGATGTATGTTTTACAAAGCACCTTCTGCAAACTTTAAAACATCAATCAACAGGTTAAATATGTGATGAATCTTTATTGTGTGTTGATTTAAATTTACATAACTGCTAAATAGTAACTTTCGATGTAATATGGAATGGTCAATATCTTGGGTTAAGGAGCTTGAAGCGGGTGGTGGTACAGCAGAGTCAGCCACTATTGCCAGAATTCAGAGATCTGCAACCACTTCTTACAATTAATGAAATCTCACTTCATAGAAAGCCTTTGTAACCAAGAGAGCCACGCACAGGAACTGTGTCTAAAATGTCATGCTTTATGGTGAAGAAACCAGGCTGGTAAAGGTATATACAGAGACTCAACCAAAATGAGATGCCATTGCATCACTGGATTTGCGGAATCTCCCAACAATTTCATGTTTTCCCACTAGATTTAAATTTAATGCAGTGTGTTTTGCTACAAACATAAAAATAGAACGCTTTTATATATACCCTTCATGTATAGAAAAAAAGGCGTAAAATAAAAAAATATATATATGGTTGTGCATAAGTATTGCAACATAAAAGGCTATATGATATAACTATGATGCTCAAAACATTGAGACATGCCAAAGTTTAAGATAGAACTCATGCCTATATAGCAGCTGACGGCCCTCAATTCGAGAACCTATAAAGTATTTGGAAAAATCTGATAGTTTCATGGCATGTGTGTTCTTTACCTACAGTTCTTCCATTTAAGTATGTATTCTTTACCTTAAGCTTTCATTTACATGTGTGTACATGAGCCGAGTGTAAACCCATATGTGATTTTACCTGCAGTTCTTCCATGGTCTCTGCCAATTCCCTATTCTTCTTGGCCAACTTGTCCTTGAATTCTACATCCTCCCCACGTCTTGACACAATGTTCTCACGCTGTGTCTGCATCTGCATCTTGTAGTCACTGATATCCTGTCGCATTTGATCATTCTGGGGGGAAGAATTAAGGCCATGTCTATGAGCATATGTCACAAAATTATTTTTGTAGAACATAATAGCAGAATAATAACAGCCAATAATGAGATTTAAAAAACTACTTTTGCTATGTCTCTGTTCTAACTGACACTCAGCAGTATATACAAACAATTACCTTCTGAAGATGGATAGCAGCCGCCATTTAAAGCAAAGCATCAAAAACATAAGTGTGCACAGCAATTTGCTTATAAAAAATCAGTCATCAAACCAAAGTTGACTTCCCTCAAGCTGATTGCAAACGAAAATTAAAATCTATTTACTTTGCATGTATTTTCCTTGCACTCATTTACTTTTTGTTCCCAAATAAAGCCAATCTCCATTTGCCCAGCCAAGGAAAAATAACCCCTGAACAAGAAATCTGTATTCTTCAAGCACTTGGAAATGACCAATTGAACCAAGAACAAGAACACTCTTAAATCAGCTTTAACTTTGCCAAAGCATTTAAGATGTTGAGCTTTACCTAAAGGTGCACCCTTCGATACAAGTTCTCAAATCACATGTTACACTAGAAAACTGTAAAAGGTATCAAGACTGCATTTCATTACTCATGCGTTGGGTATTGTGTGTGTGGGGGGAGGGAGCTTTGCCAAATTGATGTCAATATTGGCAACAAGTATAATAACTTTTAACCATTAAGCAACCATCTTTAACTTGCACAACTTGCTCACAGTATCTTTATTCGATTGTCTATCCCTGAAAGCTTTAGGTGCTAGATCCTGAGACAAGTTTCTATGACAAAAGACTTCTACTTCAATTACAATCTAACCAATATAACTTTGACGCCTGTTTTCATAACATAATTTAGTTTTACAAATTTTGGGTAAGGTAAGTCAATTGTCTAGATTATAGGTATTTGTGGATTACCTATGTTTTGTAATATATTGTACAAGACAAGCTTTATATAAATCAAATCATTATCATAATGTCGGAGAAGATATAAGAGAACATGGATAAACACTGGGGACCCCACAGTTAAGTGAAAACCAACATTTTCCTAGAAAAAATGATTATAACTACTAATGTGCGTTTATAGCGGAGGGTACCACTTTTGTTAAGGGTGTAGAACAGAAGTCCTCCCATCAGCAAAAGCAAATCATCTTAGGTCGCTTTCATTGGGCTCGTTTTGTGGTATACTTATAACAAATACCTATATAACACAAAATCAGTCCACTTTGTTAGCCATTGACCTTAACTTGGTCCAAATCAACAGCTGGCACCCAAAACAAACAATTAAGTTTTAAGTACTTCACTTTTCACCCATCGACTTAAATTATCTAGACTGATAAATGTTAAAAACATTTTTTTCAAATGTGCCAAATTCAGGTAATAGTGGTGGTTATTTTCATTCAAAACTATATTGCAACCCCGCAACATCCTTTTAAGTAAGGATATTTAAACCAGGCTAACTAGTCTTAGCATGAATCACAACACATAAAGCACATGGGGCTGCTATAAAATTACAGATTAAAAAAAAACACTAAGGTATGACCTGGTCCAATTCTAATATCATTATGACTGATTTTTTCCTGTTCACAGATATTTTCAAACATCAAGTTCATTTGTGACATAAAACATAAATACTCACCTCCTCTCTGGTATCTTTGAGTTCTTTCTCAAGTTCACTGATCCTTTCACTGTACTGGATATACAAATATAGTACACAAATTAGGTTAACATTTTCCTTTCTCTTCTTTTTATGAACAAAATTTTAAGTGAGTTGTACTTCTCTTACTGTTGACGTT
>JAUUEB010251819.1:0-13317 GCA_032362205.1 Clione limacina | reverse complement strand
TCCCGCGAACCAGGTTCGCGAGTTCGCGCGTTTGTCCAGGCATGTTCTTTTGCGGAGGTGAGCAGAGTTTGACTGGGACGAGCATCACCTCATTATGGACAGTCCAGTCATGGAAGCCAAATGTCTTCGTGTGAACGTAAAAAGACCAAAGTGATGGTGTCCCAGCGTGGCCTCAAACAATAAGTCCGAAAGGTGTGGGAGGAACTCCATAATCTGCCCTTCTTGTAATCGCTGGATACACAAACGATGCAGCCTCATCAAGGGTAACCTTTCAGCCGCCTTGAACTTCAAGCGCTTCACCTGCATCAGCCCACCCAGTGCACAGCAGCCTCTCTAGCGGGCAACAATATTGAGGCTGTTGATAAATGCTGCTATCTTGGAGACATGCGTGAGTCGAGTGGTGGTGCAGAGTCTTGCTCTATCACCAGAGTCCAGTTTGGATGGAAAAAGTTCAGAGACCTCCTGACTCCTCTTGACGCAAGGCGGTGTCACTGAAGCTGAAAGGTGAACTCTTATAAGACCTGTGTTCAAAATGTTCTCCTTTATGGTACTGAAACTTGGCCAGCAAGGACCAAAGACACTGACAGGTTGGTATAAACTGAGAAGACCAGGATCCACTGGATGTGCGGCGTACCTAAAGACAACTCCATCTCTAGCTCGGAACTCAGATCCAAGACTGGTGTTACATCAATCAAGGAACTGATGCGCTGTAGCCGTCTACGCTGGTATGGCCATGTTGCAAGGAAAGACAGTGATAATTGGCTAAGAAGAGTCCAGTCTCTTGAGAAGCTGTTGACCCTGGCCCTGGGCGTCCCCCAAAGTCATTGAACGAGTTGGTAAAAAAACAAATGAGGGAAACCCGCCTTGACCCAAGCCTAGCGCTAAACAGACATGCATGGAGAACTGCCATTGCATTGCGAACAGTCTAACCCATGCAATATGGACACACATACTTTAAATTAAATGATGATGATGATGAGCTCACTTTATTGATCCATTTGTTGCCATTTTTAACGAACGATGAACAAACAATATATTACGTTCATCAAAAGAGGAAAAACAATTCTTGATAAAATAACCAACATTTGTATTTCATCATTTCATCATATCAAGGCACTTCAATGACAAGGAGCTTCAGGTGTACTTGTGATGTCCTTCAGCAATGACGGATTAATATTGTCAATTTTATATATTCATTCCATAATAACACCAAAAGGATATCATTTCTCCCAAGCAACCAAAGTCTGTATTCGTTCAATAACAATCTTAAGCTGCTTGATCCTGTTACATTTGTTGCTGTGTTGATTTTAATTTTTCTCCTATTTGATGCCTCATGAATAATACATGTTTCTATAAAAAATATATGTCACAACAGAACTTTATGGAATTGATGTGCAAACATCTAAAAATTTACGCATCAAAAGTGACTTAAAGCAAAGCATAATGACTTTGGTTGTTTGGGATAAAACAATTCCTTCATCAAAAAAATATGTAATCATTGATATATATTCATCTCTTATATGCAACACTCACTTAACTCAACCTATGCAAATAATAAATAAGATCATAATTAAGCATCAGTGCTATTCCGACATAATAACAGTTTTGATTGTGAGAAATTGTCATACATGTATGGATCAATGGTTATATAATATGTGAATTCACAATAATGATGTGAGAACTAAATAAAATTTACAAAAAGAATTTCTGATGTAAGTTTTTTTCATTAATCAAAAGTGCACTCACTTATTGTTTCTTAATTCTTGAATCATGAAAAGAAAAGGACAAAGTGTTTCCTGCCAGGTATGTGGTCTTATATGACAGACTTGTTGATTAAATATCGAAAGAATATAAGTCATGTAATAGTAAAACTTAAAGGTAACCCTGTATTATCACAGACTCTGTCAAGGACTAGATCAGATGATATGTCATGGACATTATAGACTTAGCATGATCATTTACAGTTAAACATCTAAACAAATGCACACTTACACCTGTTCAAATTTAGGACCCATAACAAAACACAGAAATGTCCCATTAGCTCAGACAGGAAAGAGTTTGTCGATATAATAAAAAAAGTACAATACCACTATTTCTTATTTAATTGTCTGTCAAACCATTACATTTATACTTTTGAAATCTTGTATTTTATTATAAGTCATCAATATTCTTATTGATTGAAAAATATTTTTCTTTCTCCATTTATCAATAATATAAATCATCTTTTAATGGTTAATAGATAAAAGTTTTTTCAAACATTTTGAACTATGACTAATGCTCAGATATTTCTTTCACATTATTATTTTTGCGTTTCAAAGATTACTAGCAAAATGCACAAAATACAACATCATAAGAATTATGTAATAAAATCAAAGCATTCACAAATCTTTCAACCTTCAACATTAATACCTATTCTATTACTTTGAACAGGAAAAGCTTATACATTCAAAACAGACATAGTGGCATATTAAAATAAAATTATACGAAAATAACAAATTTTAAAAATTCATATGAAATAAGAAATGAGACTGAAAAGAGGAAACACATTTTAATACAAAGTGTATATTAATATGAGCAGATTGAATGACACACATAATTAACATTGGAATGTTGAAGCATTGTGTGTCTTTAATCATTATGTAAGTCATTATCAATGTGTAATCATATGTAAAACATGTAACACATCACATTGTAAGTGTGTTTAAATGTTTTAAAACTTGTGTAAGTTTTATTTTCAAAACACAGCCATTATGAAAGATGAAGTCATTGACGATTTTTGTTATCTGAAAAAGAGTTATGTCCCTTGTAACAAGAAAGATAATTTGAACTGACACATCATCAGTCTGTAAGCATACAATAACAATGAAAAGAATGCACAAAAACGCTAAAGCTGCATGGGGAATAAGGAAAACTGATGAGACAAGTATCCTTCTGTGTTAGTTATAAGATTTTAGGAAGATATATATGTAAATGAATATGCTAGCTAGGAGCAGGGACCAACAAATGATAACTTCGACCGTCAAGATTACTTGTTGGTAGAGGGACAGCAGCGTTTATGCAATGTAAGCCTGCACATTGTATATTACATGATTTATGTTTGGCTTGGCTATAATCAAAAGAGTTAACAATATTTGTTTCAGCTGATAATTTAAACAAAGTTGCATCTTCTTTTATGCCTATGTTTCTCACTTGATGCTTTGACCATAAGTCTTCATATTATGTATCATGGACACCGCCCTCCTCCTGTTGACTTCAAATTGTTTTCTTATTCAAAATATCACCAGGTCAATTCATGCATCAAACGTGAAAGTCTCAGTTACACAAAATTGGTCTCAAAATTCAACAGTTTGAATATATTAGGAAACTTAAGAAATCCTTTCAAAACTTTATTTGCAATACATATTCTTATGACCACCTCACACACACACACACAATGATATGCATAAGCAAGTACCAAATACAAACAGACAAACTGATAAACAAATTCATCAAAAAGGTAACTTATAGCTCAAATTTCTTAACGTTTGTCTAAAATACAATGCTGATTCAGAACAAGTTTAATGTCATCTCCATATAGATTAAAAAAACAACATAAAAGTCAAAGGATATATGAGTTAACACTATTATGTTCTTCAACAAAAATGTTTGGGATTTCTATGAGGCAGATAAATAATAATAATAGAGCACCCCTAATGCTGGTTTAACAAACTAACTTCAGTGTAAATAAACTCATTGACACAAAATCAGTCAAATAACCAAGTTGAGTTCGTTTAAGGTGATAGAAAATTAATAAAACAAAAGAATATTTTATCAGAGCTTCAAAGTCATAGACTGATTAATCAAACTGATCAGCCAAAGCACTATTTTCATATAAATACAAGAGGCTCACACAAGTATAATGAACATTAGAATGACTTTGAGAGAAAAAATAAAGAATGTGAAGTGAAAGTTAATAGAAATTGTGACGACACTAATAAAAAAAACATTACCACAATCGTTTTTTGTGTGTACTTTATCTTGGTCTTTTAATGCAAAGTTGAATTCATATATCTATATTATCATAGATATTTTATATCAAGTGTGACTATTATTAATTTTAATAATACTCCGTGTCTCTTACAATTTTAATGATTTTTGGCAACAACTAACAAAGATCCAGTGTAAGAAATAATATAATAAACAATTTTTATGAAACCATAAGTAAATCTTGCAGTGATCATTGTAAACTATCAAAACATATTTGGATTGGGTAAAGTAAGTTGTAAGTAAAAATTGTTTAAAAAACAATAAATTATGAACAAAACTTCTATATGATGACTTATAAGGTTTTTATCAGCGTGTTTATGGAGAAAAGAGTAATGGAATATGCCAGGTTACCCGAAGAATGGTAATAAAAAGAAAAACTTTGAATTCACAAGGCCAATACCACCGAATAATGATTACAATAATATGAAACTTATTTTGAAACCTGACTCATGTGAACAATCATCTTTATAATCTGAAAAGATCAAACAATGGACTTCATACACTTTCTTAATATTTTAAAGCTGCTGATTCTTAACAAACTTCATGCACTGCTCTTAGTTTAAAGGTATGTAAGACACTCTTCAATAATCACTTCAATAAAAACCCTGTTGGTAATTGTGCAACAACAGCTTACGATTATAGTTTTATATCATCAAATAAGAAATATCTCCACCATTGCTAAATGTGAACTCAGTCGCTCTAAAAAACAAATCACTTAGATTACATTGAACAAAAAATAAATAACCAAAGTTTGAGCAAAGCAGTTTCAATAATTCTGTATTATACATTCTCTTATCATTATCTTCTCATGGCCTCTCACAACTTAAAATTCATGAATCATATAATTAAACCTCGAATTGATTACAGTTAACTATGTTTTAAAAGGAGTGTTACAATTTAAAAACATGTAGTTTTTCGTATAATTAAGAGTTTTTGTTATTATCTTTTGTGTGATCTCTTGGCAAAACAAACTGAGTATGAAGGCTAAGGTCTCATGAATAAAACCAACATATCATTTAAATGCAAATTGTATTGAATAAGTTAATGACCTAAATGTTGTGTGTTGTGACATTTCAAACGTAAAGCGACAATAAAGAAAAACTATAATCCTATTTTTCACTTGGATAACTTACAAAGATAAATAACTCTTTCCTGAGATTTTACAAATCAATAAAATGATAAACTTCTTATCAGTACACAAGAGATATAAGTGACGAGTTTTAATAGTAAAGTCGAAGGTAAATGGACAAAAATAATTCTTATTATAGTTTAAATAGGATAATAAATTAATTTCAAAATGATTATTCAAGCAAAAGAATAAAGTAAATAAGCTTAGATCTAGGTTATAATTTAAGTACTTAACATCCGCTTATGGGTTGACACCTCACTTATTGGTCTCCCTTCTTTGCAGTATCTGACATTGACAAAACATAACATGTTCTGATGTGAACAGATAAAAAAATCCCTGTTTTGCCATTGTAAAAGCATTTAAACTTAAGTTTGACCCAGATTGTCTTTGTCATAAACCAGACAGAGGCAAAGTGTGTATCACATGGTCTTGACATTCAAACACCATAAATCACATAAAACAAAATCACCGTTTGAACAAAATTTGGAAGAAACAAACCCTAAAGAAAATAATAATTGTTACAGAAATACACCATCATTATACTCATTGTGGATTCCCTGTTGGAGCTTTCCTCTTCCAAACCCAGATTTGTCTGTCTACTCCAGTGCAAGACCTCATGGTCAGTTTCTTACCATCAACTGACACCTCAGCACACTTCTGTGTGTTTGAATGCATTAAAGTATTGTCCTGGAAGAAAACAATATATAAATGTGAAATAAGTCAGTCATATATTCTCATGTTCTGTAGTATTTATGAACAGATACTACAGGATGAGACACCTTACATTATTTCATCACTGTTTTTTCAAAATGTATTATGGTCTATCTAAAAGAAAAACTATTTTAATTCCGAATGATACTTAGCGTTAATTATTGTGGTGAACTGTGTGCCAACTAGAAAAGCATCACCTATCAATAAATACACTGAGTAACTTTCTAAAATCTCATTCTGAAAGTTCTTGCCCTTCAGAGTTTAGATGTTCCTGATTTCTAGTTCTAAAGAATGTTCTAACCACAGTTTGAAAGCTTTTCTAAGCTTTCATTCTTCAAAATCATAGTTGCCCCTCCACCCCTTCTGCATCACATAAATCTGGATTATTTAATAAAAGAAACATTCTTTTTACCAATTGTTTAAGGTCATTTATGTGCTTGACACAACCCTTTTTCATTAATTCAAAAATAAAACTCCATCTGTAACTACAATTCAAATAAAAAGCAAATATCTCTTTCTGTCATTGAAAAAACAAAGGTTAGAATTATGGGGATATAAGAGTTATGAATTAACCCTAGATCATTATTATGTGTTGGTTAAGAGTTAAAGAGAAGAAACTATCATGAGAAATAAATGAATGGGGTCAACATACACTTAAAGCTTGTAGTTCTACAAAACGAAGTTGAAGACACACAATGTAGAAAATAGCACACTTTAAAATGAACTTTAAAATGAAGATGTACTGTGATTTCTTCTGAAGTCATAAATGATACCATTTTTTATACAGATAAGCCTGAACTATCAAGAAACAAAAAGTGCCTGTTCAACAACAATGTTACATATATTACTAACCTCTCTGTATTGCCATTCTTGATTGCCTTTCTGGCCATGACATGGGTAGATAATGACATCATTACCACCAGAGTAATCTAAACAACCATCATCTCTTCTTATCTCTCCTCCTTTGCTCAGCATCCAATACTTTGAGGGGGAATTCATAAAACAATAACAATTATAATTGTCGTTTTTTTCAAATGCACAAACATATGTCAAAAGTACAAGCATGAATGATATCATATAATAACATGAAGTTAATATACAGATGAACATCCCGTTATAACAATAAATGTGTTAAATGTGGAAAAACTTGTCATATGTGTACCATGATACCATGTAAACAATCCAATAACCCCTGAGGCAGGTGATAATTTTCTAATATTAATGCAAATAGCTATGTAAAAATTTCACATGCATTGACTACAATCGGTTAGATTCTTTGACTTAGAATTTAACGCCAAAATTATAAGAAACATATTTTTATTTAAGTAATTGGTATTGGTTTTATCAAAGGCTTCAATTTTTTATTACACGTTGAACAGATATAAATATACTCCTTTTTAGGGAATGCAATCATCCTGACAATCATTTACTTCAATTTTATGGTAATTCGGGTGTTTGAGCATGTTAAGCTCAAAATACTTTTTTTAAATGTCATAACCACCTCATTTTGTCGGTTTTGTCATAGCCAAATCCTTATCATAGATAGGTTGAAACCTTAACCTATAATAATAAGTGAGTTCGACTGTATGTATCAGACAAATTTAAAGTTAAAAGAGTGAATCAATCTTCTTAAAATTGAAACAGAACATGGAATGAAGAAAGATAAAATATCCCCCTCTATTCACCACAGTCAATGAAATCTTTATAAATAGCACAAAAAGTAAACTGTCTGTAGTGCATTGAAATTATTTTAATTGAGTCCTCTACAATAACACAAGCAGCTGTTCTGCACTTATGTCTATAAATTCTTGAGTAAGGGTTTGTTGGTTGAATAAATAAATGCCTTATTCTGATTGCCTGCTCAGTTCCTAAGATATTCAATGTTTGTTTATGGTTTCTGTTGGTGGCTGCCTCTGATTACTTGATGTACTGACTGTGTGAAGATTTAAATAATTTTCACCTTCTGAATATTCAACCATTACACATTATGTTAACAAATAATCCCTGTTAATGTTTATGTTTACAATTGTGAAAGACAGGGCTGGACTGTTTCCTTTAAAAACAAACTTCCACAGCAAATCCTGGTAATAATGTGTACCAGATCACAGACAGTAAACACATGTGAATCTCCCACCAAACAACTCCCTTTGATACTTCCAAGGAAGTCAATTAGGTTAAAAAAGCTGGACTGTCAGACTTAGAAAATATACAGTGAATTGAAGCTGAGATATTGAAGTCTGCTATGAAAACCCAATCAATATTATTGACTGACCTGATTTCCCCCCTGGTTGTGACATGGCCACATATTCACAGGTTTATGATAACTATGATGATCTGTTGGGCTGTCTATACACATTGGCTTGGCTTTACTGCGGATCTGAAAGTGACAAAATAAAGAGACTCTAATTACAAAAGAATAAACAATTTAATCAGATAAAAAGTAGATTAATTGTATAAAAACTAAACGGTTGCATAACGCATTCTGATAGATATTGTTGATGCTGCATATCTTATGTAAATTATTACAACTTCAAGCCTTTAATAAGATTATAAATTCTTAACAAATAACATATTATCAGTAACTATCAATTCTAAAATATCAAGCTACGATCTTTTCATAACTGAAAGCAAAGAAAATGAAACAAGTTCATTAAAGAAGGTTACTTTCAAAAAACTGAAGCAGTGAAAATTCAGAACTGTAATATTGCTTAGCCTAACATTTATAGAAGTATGCTCACAACATGTTTAATTGAGTGAAAAAAACAAGATATCAAGAAACCATTGCACTTTCATAACTAATAATGCAACAACAATAACTGCATAACAACCTACATATAATCATATCTTCATCCTTGCCATACATATTCTCTGTCCTTAATTTTTTTTAAGATAACAAAACATTAATTGATTGAACAATTGATTAAAAAGTATGTAGAAAATCTTATCATTCATAACGTTCCATATTAATGAAGTGCACATACTTTCAACTTATAAAAGGTGGTAAAACAATAGAAAGGAATGGATTGAGACTAATAAAAAAAAAAAAACACTTACTTCTCCTGAGGCCTTGGACTCTCCAGGCACAAACAAATCTGGATAAACATTCTTCACATACCAGTCAAAAGATTTACATTGTAATTTTTCCCTCAAAGCTTTCCTATCACTCACATCTCCATATTCACCCTGAAATAAATGTAAGTTGTTATATAGATGTGCTTGTGTAGTTCGTTAACAACTAATTTGCATATACCTTTCAGATTTATATTTTTGTAGGATTTAATATGAAAATAAAAATGTAATTAGCATTATTGAATAATACGGAAGAAATAAGACAGCCAAGGATTTTGCCAAGTTCCATAAAAGTATTTCCCGTATTATAATTCCATACTCAGTTATTACATATCTAAATAAACTTAATTTTATCTGAAAAGGGAATGCATAAATGTGTCGATAGTTTCAAAACAATATATATTATTTATGTCAATGTTTTATTTGTTTAAAACATTCCTTATTCTAAGATATGTAATTGATTCTTCTAATTTATTATAATTTAAAAAAATACTCATCAAGTATGACTTTATATTCTATACAAGACTTACCAAATCATGATTAAATCTTTCATAATAATAATTTCTGTATTCATCCATCCAGACTTCAGCTAAACGTATAGAATTCTTCTTGACTACATTGACTCCTGTCCTCCACTTATATGGAGAACGTTTTCTGAAAATGTGACCGACATGGGAACAGGGGATGATCTCTAGTATTCCTCCACACATCCATACCTGCAGAGATAACAAATAATTTAACTGAATATATATAAACGCAGAATCAGCAGTGAGCTGAATTTCTTGGTGATAATTTCTGATTACACAAACTATTTTCTGACTAATCCGGTAAAAAATTATTAAGACAAGATACCCAGTTTTTTTTCAACCTGCCCGTATACAGCTGTGGCATACTTTTTATATCTTCATTTGGCTGCAACTGGATGTTGATTATATCTGCATATTCGATTTTCCACATGCAATAACCTGTTTTTCAAACAATATAATCTTGTTTTGTTTGTTAACAGTAGGTCTGATAAACCGAAAACTTACCCTAAATGAGAGCTCCAGATTTTCACCTCCCCAGATATCCATACCAGGATCATAAGTGCCAAGTTTCTCAAAATATTTACGGCTAATGGAAAAAAGTCCACCAGCCATTGTGGGAGATCTGGGGAAATTTAAAAATGCAATGTATAATGACAATATTTCATGAACATTAATAAATCTGAATTTATTGTTCCATCACGCTAAATGTACTACTTTAAATAACACACCAGTTAAGGCATCACTTATTACCATAGACTTAGATGTTGTGACACAGCACATGAGGGATAAAATAGCCCTTTGATGTTTAAAGTTAAAAGATATATATATATGTTTTTTTGAAAAGTGAATGCCCTTTTTGAGGTTTTAGCTGGATATCTTTTGTTAATTTGACAGTTTCAATTCGAGGTAAATATGTACTTGTGATTTATAATAGATAATTAACTGTCCTTCTATACAGTCAACCAAATATGATTGGTAATGTCTCTTAGATTCAACAGGATACAATTGTATCACCTTACTTTCACCTTACTTTCCTCAAAACACACACAACAAAAGGAATTTGGGGGATACACAAAATACAAATGATATAGACGGATCCTCCAAGTACCTGATTGGGCTGACATCACTGTCCCTCCTCTTTCTTTCATACTCTGGAATAGCATGCCAGGAAAACTGCATGTTCCAGTCAAAACCTCCAATGCTGGTTGACTTTGCACTGCCATATTGGTATTTGAGTGTGTCATCCTCTATAACATCAATCACTGGACATACAACGTTAGTCTCATCAATAGCAATACGATCCAACAGAGGCTCTGCCCAACCTAATTTAAGAAAAGATGATAGTGGATACGATTAACAGTTATTATCCAATAGGTATCCTGTGAAGCTTGTACTGTAAGAAAAATATTTTTAGACAATAACATCATGTTTTAAATATTATTGATCTGAGCTAGTGCATAAGACAATTATCCTAATTAGGCAATTTTAGCCATAAGGCGGAGCCATTAGGCGGAGCCATTAGGCGACAGAAATAGATATTTGTTTTGATAAGGAGCTTGACACAACAGTACTAGAAAACGCAACACAAGCATCTCGCAGAGAAGAATAAAAAGTAAAAGCGAAGAAGAGAAAAAACTAGAGAAAAAATTAAAAAAAATCATAATGCTAGTGACCCGAAACACTCTTCTATTTTTGTCTTTAAATAGCATGAGCTTCAATTCAGTCATATAATAGCTGTACGGCAACTATAGGCTTAAAGCATTTGGCCTCAAAAAGTCATGAGTGGTACATATAGGGAGTGACTCTTAAAGCTTATATATCAAAGTTTTTGCTATTTTTGTTACATCATAGATTAAACACAAGGACCAACAATAGATTGTCCACTACTTCAGCAACATGGTGCAAAAGATTGTTTACAAAAATCACAAGTCCGGTAAAGTGACCAATCTATTTCTGCAATTTTTCATAATTTCTTAATGTATTTACTAGTTTAATTACATATCTTTCAAACTAAAGCATGTATGTAATTAAGAAAAAGTGAACTAATAATAGTGCTGATAATTAGTATAATGGAACCTTAGCAATATATAATGCAGTGTTTTAACCATGTTGATTATTAATGTTCTTTCTTACCTTTGGTACACTCGCAATGAGAGTCTAGGAAAGTTACCACATCAGCTGTTGCAGCAGAGAAGCCCACAAGCCTGGCTCGTATAAGCCCTTCTCTTTTCTCAGTTCGTATAACCTTAACATTACCTAGCTTGGCCGCATAGTCATACAACGGCTGTTTGAGGTGATCTAAAAAGAAAATATCACAGATAATAAACCTGGTAAATATTTGGAAAATGAACAAACTGAGATACAATTGAGGAGATACAAGGGGGAAGATATTTGTTGTGTTCTTGTAAAGTGTATGTAAAGAGCTGAGTTAGCTAATTCACCAAGAAATGTGCATGTATACCAATGCTATCTGTTACATCACCATCCGTTAAAAAAAATTAAAGCACATTTTCAAAGTTTTTTCAAAGTTTCAAAAAATGAATAAATGTATTACTTATTCAACATGAAATTAGTAGATTTGACATGTCTGTATGTGACAGTGTTTCTGATCATAGAATATGAACAGCTAACTGATCTGATTATTGATGATACCATATTATATATGGAAGATAATTAAACATCAATTGAGCTGCTAAAAGTGTGACACTGTCAGGAAGCAGATCCATTCTCAACCTTCTTGCATTCATAGACTATCAATCCATGTAATTCGTTTATTTTCTATGGGCAACGCGCACCAAATTAATAAACTGATCTCAGACAAATCAAGTACAATGAAACAAGCTAATAATACAACAAGATAAACAATAAATAAACAATTCACCAAAAAACAGAAATAAATATGAAAAAAAAATATCAATGAAATATAAAAACCAAAAGCAACTCACCCATATCAGAGAAATCATCAACCAGAATGATATTTCTCAACAGATGTGGGGGTGTCCTGTCTATCACACTGTGGACCGTTCTCAGCAACACTGACCATGCCTCGTTATGAAAACAGATTACCACATCTGTGTCTGGGAGCTTAGCATGGTACTTGATGCTTTTACATCTGGAGAAAGACAACAATGGTCAGAGTCTTGTGTGGGGGACATGTTAAGTAGTTTAACTTTAGATTGACGTTTATAAATCCAAGAATTGGATAATGTGCCTTTCCTCAAGTAGCATTTGGGCACTTGTTCTGATCAAAATACATTTAGACTAGCACGATATCTTGCAAGCTGAAAAATACGGGAATTTTTCATCGCCCTGTTTACATTATAATTTATAACAGTCATAAGTTTTCCTAATAAAACTATTTCTTAAAACAATTATAACCATACAGCAAACACAATATATCTGGCCACTTTAAAACATCCTTGACATTTACACTGTTTGTTGTATGCCTTTTGTCAAAAAAGGAACTGTCTTTGTCAATATAACTGCGGCTGGCCTTTGAGTATCGCTAACAGCAATGTTTTCACTTCACTTTGCCAGTCGAGCTTGAAACTTTTTGAAACATCAGAGACTGAAAAAAGGATGGAAAGCTAGAACATACACCCGAACACAAAAACGAAATCATTATAAATACAAATTCAAACAAGCTAGAATAGCTGATGAATCGATTGTGTTATTTCTCAATTTAGCTTTTAGATCTTGATAGAATTGTCAACCACGGTAAGAGGCTTTTTGTTCTTTGGTTTCTTCTGTCAAATGTCGCTGATATTTGCATTTTCACAACTAGAAAAAATGAGTACTCGTAGAGAGTACAACCCCGATCATCGGACACAAAGGGACATTACATTGTGCACTTCC
>JAUUEB010251708.1:0-13320 GCA_032362205.1 Clione limacina | reverse complement strand
CTCACACACACACACTCACACACACACATACACACACACACACACACACATATATATATATATACACAATATATAATTGTGCGTGGAATAAAATAATTGTTCGTGGAACAATAATTGTCCAATTTCATGATTGCTTCAATCGTTAATTTATCATAATATTATATGTTCTATTTCACATTGCCGATATCCACCAAAAAACATGAGAGTGTTTTTGATGAGGAACTTGAACATTGCTTGAAAGGGACAATAAATATGATTATTGCCAAGCGCTCAGGACATTCAGAAATATGTTGACCCAGGATAATGTATAAACTTTGAATTATGTGTCATTTTATCCACTTGAAATGAATATTAAGAGCTGGGTGCAAGCCAAGGGGAAATAATCTAATTATGCTTGGCATTCACCGTGATCAAAAATAAACCTGTACCAACACGCTTTATATGAAGATTCTGCTTACTGATCAAACTTATGTCCAGACTATATGGAACTGTTTTCATATTTACACAATTCTCTTATTATACACCGACTCACTCAGCTTTTGCTGCACATATACCGATCACCACTCAAACAATGCTTCCACTCAGCGGTCATTTCCCTATTTTGGCCCGTTTATATTCTACCCAGTCCTCCAATCTGGCCATCATATTATTTCCTGAGAAATCAAGTCATTGTTTTCTGTCATTTTCCTCATCTAGAATAGCGTGGTTACAGACAGTCTATTTCTTTGTTATTCCATCTCCTTCCAATGCGTTGTTTGCGATTTCACTATGTTTTTTCTGCATTCTTATCTTTGACTCCCATCTTTTTGTTGGTTATCTCCTAAGGTTTCTGTTTTTGTGCAATTTCGGGGTCAAAGAGTTATTTGCAAAATGTATAATATAAGACATATTACCGCGTTATTATAATGCAAAGCGGTCTTTAGGTGATTTAAGATTTAATGAGGACCACGTTTTGGGGTTCTAAGATGTACATCCCAAAGTCGTCAAACCCACAAGCTCACAAGTCAAAAATAAGAATGGTTCAAGGTTCAATCAGTTTATTGGGCCATGAGCCTAAAACATTACATTTGATAATTTGAAAATTTCATCAATTAAAAGGAATGGAAAAACAAAAGATAAAAACAACAAAAACACAGACACTCACCTCTACGCACACACGAACACGTACACACTCACACACATGCACATGGTTTAACGATTTACGTAATCGACTATTTTAGATCTTTAATTTTTCTAAAGGTTTGTGAATGAGTTTTTGTTATGAGAAACACCAAGGATTGACCAATACGTTGATTCGTTAACGGAGTTGTTTGTTACTGATTTAAGATGTGAGAGTGTAAGTCTGTGATTATTTGTTTGTTTGTTTGTTTGTTTGTTCCGTTAAGGTCATTTAGTTCTAACAAACAAAAATCATTTTGTTTTTTTCAATATTTATCATTCTAGTACGATGAAACTTTAAAAAAAACTTGGCATTGACTATACAGAAGACATCAACAATTACTAAAAGGTTTTAAAACTATAGAAGACCACAAAAAAACTTTAAAAGTACCCGTTATAACAGTGACAAATTTATATTTTTCTAGCTTAAGTATTACTGCAAGGCATCATGAAAGACACATGTTGAAGGGAGAGACCAAGGCATAGATTTGAGTAATGACATCAAACTATTGACAGGCATAACTATGCACAAGCCCAATGATTTCAAACTTGTGTTGTAATTATCGGATTGAGAATATATACTGATATCACAATCCAGGTTTTAATGCAAATATTAAAATTGTATATTTTTGTTTTGATGGATATGAAGCGTTATTTGTTTATTTGATGTTCATGTCAATTTTTACAGGAAATCCAAACCCTCGGTTGACATTATTTATAACAGAATTAACTGGTTTTTACGCTTAGAGTCAGGATTATCTAGATGCAACATGACGTGGGTCAATAAAAGGAAGTGTTAAAGATGTAGCTTTTTCTGTGAGGTCTTTCTCTAGACATTAAGTATCGGCCAAATGAGTACAAGTGCAATAAGTCTAATGGGCAAAAAGTCGATTGGACGTCTCTGTAAAGTATATTACTCCTTACTGTCCCATTTTGTTACCCACTCGAACTTATAAGATTTTTCACACAAATGAACCAGACAACATGAAAACACCATTAACAGGTCTGAGGAAATACAGTAGCCAGGAGCGACTAGAAATGTCGTCGGACGAATAAATTTTGAAATCCAGCAACCCGTATGGCGAGTTGAAATGTCCCATTCCAAATGTCTGGCTCCACCCCTGATTGCACACATTTTGATTTAACCGGACTTGTATTTTTATGCTCCTTATAAGAGGTGTGTGTATAAGATATTATGTTATTCAAAATTAGTTTTGCATTAGATCATGTACGGAAATGCACATTTTGAATATATCATAGTTGTTAAGAAATATATCGATCTGTTATAGACTTGATTATCTCTTTAACCCTTTCTGTACTCAGTAATCATATTAAGAAGATGTTAAAATGGCGCTTAAATGGCTGAGAATTCCATAATGGAAATAAGCCGTTTAACTCAGTGCGGTTAGGTCAAAGCATTCAGGTCATAGCGAAAGACAGCATTACAGAAGGAAGCAGACATCACAACAGACGGATGTTGTGTTAGGATGATGTCATATGCTGCTGCTGACAGCACATAGCATTGAATTGCTATGCACGAATTTAATAGATTACGCCCCAGTTGAACATTTGATTAGTCCCAACAAGACACGCACAGTTTGCATGTTTGTATTTTCGTAAGAGTCGTAAAATCGAACATTTTGTTTAAAAAATGACGACTTCGCTGTGTTCATTTTCGATGCCATTTGTTTAAACATATTAATAAGTTAGTGTCTTGTCGTTCATTAAATTGTTTTGAAATCTATGGTGGAATATCGTCCATATCAACGACTGGTTTTAGCCCTGGGATAGACAAGTTTATGAATTAATGATATATTGTAGATAGCTGGATAAATAATGATCATATAAGCTCGAAATATTGATCATAACGTTACACCCCCGTAACACATTAGGCTTAAGAGTGATTTGTTCTTGACTGGAGTCATAATAGGACGATAATGAAGACAGAATTAGAATTTGTATTCACTAGGATTGCATGTATACAATAATTGGGTGCATACGCAGAAAAAAACGTAATTAGAAAAACAAACAAAAGAGAAAAATACAAGTTACAGTGACATGGTTTAAGAAACATAACACAAAGTGAAAAAAAACATCCAAAACAAAGGATTTTAAAATTCATGTGCAGTAATTTTGTATAAAAAAAGAAAGTAAATTATATCGAATTTAACCAACCGTAGGCTACGATTTTCGTTATCGTCTATTCCCACACGTCATGCCTTGGGTTGAATCGTAGCCTTATTAAGGTTGGTTTAATTCCAAATAATTTATGAAACGCACTTTCCAGTGGACTCTCGAATCAAAAGGTTCCTTTTCTATTTAAAAAAAAAGAAATTATGTATTTTCCAAAGTTTATCAGAATGTTTATCAAAATATGGAAACATTTCTATTTTTGTATGCAGGAATTCCAAGTATCTTTGCTGACACGGACGATGTCAGTGGATTTAATTTGCAAAGACAAACTCAGACCAGACGCTGTTAGATAAATAATTAAATGATAAATAGCATTGTGTCCACAAGAATGACATGCCGTGAACATTCTCAAATAAGATTTCTTAAAACCCATTAAAATACTGAGAAAAAGACATTATCCGTTAGAAAGCCAATAACTCATATTTAATTGCAGTAAATGGCAAAGTACACGATTTTATTCCACATCCTGTATGAGGAAAAGAGGGTAAACGGGAGTTCAATATATTTTGATATTTCAACAATGTGCCAATACAAACGACATAGTTTGTCTACGACAGAAAACACATGGGAGCTAATACTACAACGACTTTTTGAAAGCGCGACGAGACGAGATGTAAGATTTTTGTAAGTATCGATTCTTTCCCACGTCGGTGGTTCATATAAATAGCTACAGTCGTACTTTTATGTTTGTTAGTTTGCTTACGATTTATATAACGTAGAATTTCTATGTTTATGAAATAAAAATGAATACTACCTGGTTGAGTTTCTATACCCAATTTATGGCACACGAGTTTGATATCGATGGATAAATATTGATTTCGTTAAAACTCTATCGATTTTCATTCATTGATATCAAACTCGTGTGCCTTGAATTGGGTATAGAAACTAAAACAGGAAGTATTCACAATATATTGGACAACATTCGGACTAAGTGGAAATAAGCCTTTACGCGTGATTATAATTATAAATGGCTCATTGCATCGCCAAAAACTGCCGCTGAAATCGAAACCGTTATTTGATCTTTCAACTGATATTGCCATAGAATCGATCTCGATGTAAGGATCTTGATGAAATAATTGTTTTGAATAATTGATATTTAATCGCCTATACGGTCAATGGCTTCTGTTTTGTACGTGCGTGTCAGTGAATTTAATGAACTGTATACAGTAATAAGATTTTTGCTTTCGTTCCTGTAAGTTTTGTGTGTTTCATAATCCTGTTTTGTTTAAAGCTATTTGAATTTCTTTCTGCTCAATCGAGTTAATAAGGACTGATTGAAAATTTAAAAACCTAAATATTCTTCTAATTCGCTAGGCATGAAAAAAATTCACTTGATAAAGAAGCGATTTATAAAGAAGAGGGATATTAGACTGTTAATCTATGAATGTATCAATTAAATTTATGGTTTTAAAGTTGTTGCTTTTTTTTTTTTTTATTGTTTTTTAAGTCAAATTTGTCATTAATCTTTTCCCCCTTATAATACTTCCACTCTCTTTTTATATCCTTTTTATGTCATTAAAATTTATTTCTCTCATATATTGTTTATCTTCACATAGGTCAGAATACGTTTGAAATTAAATTGTACATTGTTTCAATAACTAACCTACACATGGTCTATTTCAGTGGGAAATGAAAAGAAAGAGGTCTTCAGTCTATAAAAAACTCTTTGAAAAACTGAGCTAGGGAAAAGGGTTACTGGAAAATCAATTGTTTTTGTCTGCTTTTAAAAAAAGACGGGAATTGTTGGGAGAGCATTTTCAAATTTGTGTAAGCGCTCCAGTGATAAGCACAGCTTATAAAAGATGAATGTTATAATAATCCCAAACGATATGGTAAAAATCTAAGTATTGGTATTGACCTGCAGGGTTTGATACGCAAGCTGGCAAGTAAACGGATAGCTCCCACCGCTGTACGAGATGTGCACTCCTTTCAAAATATACCAAACCGATTTTCACTCTATAAGATGGTTACAAACTTTTCACGAAGACACAATCAATTTGTCTTTGTTTTCATTCTTTTGGTCAAATAGAAATATAATAAAACCATTTGGATGTGGTTTTTCTTTAAAGTAGTATCTGCGATATAAAAGATAAACACGATGTAACAGGTTATATATATTCGATATATTATAGTAATTGCTATAAAAGTATGAACATTGAATGATAATGCATATGCATTTTAGGTATACATTTTGTCTACCCTTCAACGTCTTTGAACTAACTCGAACTCTCTTACATAATGATACTGAGTTCGAGTTCTACTTAAGAATCTTTTCTGCCAAATCCCTTATCACCAATTTCAAGAATACTTTATTGTAATATTATTTTTTAGACAACTCTATTGGAAGTCATAGTACTTCAACCATAGGGAATAGGGTATTGTTTTCTTTAGTGATTAAAGTTTTTTTTATTATATTGGATGTAGGACTAAGGTCATATGACACTCACGGTGTTGGAATGGAGATTGAGAACTAATAGTGTAATAAACCCTTTCAAAAGTGTCAGTGAGTGCTTTCATTCCGCTTCTGACATCACTTATTGTCTTTTGGTCAAGATACATACTGTTCCATTAATTTGATCACCATCGAGTGGTGTAATTGGTTGTTAAATGATTGCTTGATTTATTGTTTGAGATGTAGATAAATTAATTTCTTGATTAATAATGTAAGCCAGGTGCGTAGTCAGGATTTTGAAAAAGGGTGGGGGTAAATTTGTTTTGTGTCAAATCAATGGCCGCAGGAGAAAATTGAAAATGTCTTTACAACAATGCAAGATTAGAGCATTTTTTTACTCAAATCAGGGGGGTCATTACCCAATGTCTTTCTGGCTACATGTCTACCTACAACAAAAGACTATTAAACTGTTTTAGCGAGTTTGTATTTTTGTTTGTTTGTCTATTTGGCTGCTTTTTGAAAAGATGCATTTCATTAATTCCATTTCATTAAGTTATGATTTCCATTTTTTAAAGTCAAACATTTTACATTTTGAACGCCGTGGTTTCTTATTGTCGTTCAAACTAATACAATATATTTAATATGTAGTAAAAACTCCCCTAAGCGTATATCAACCCACTGCCACACTATGGAGACTTGTTGTCGCTGGCCATGATCGATATATTTAAGGAAGACATCTGGAGGAAAGTTTCATATATTCTGGTTGGTAAGGTTACTGGGACAAATATCATAAAAAATATACGAGAAACCCATACAACAAGTCAAAGTCAAAACAGGCAAAACACAAAACATGAAACAAAAAAAAGGAAAATAACACTACAATATTTTATGAGCAAGTTAATATTGGATTCTTCTTCTTCTTCCTCAATATCGGTTCACAAAGCCGTGAATAGGAACACTGATTGCTTCCCCGTGATCATAGAAATTCACTGTCCATAGAAAACAGTTATATTTTATAAAACATTCAGATTATCCAAAACTAAGATATCGATTGAGAGAGCATCATTTATGTAAATCAATAAATCTAAATACAATTATCAACACAGGTAATATAATATTCAAGAAAGTTGATCGATATAAATGACAAGGACTAGTCACCTCAAGAAAATGCCTATTAAGTCAATGACCAGCTGGGAATATCTGTAACCAATTTGGACAATGACACACTTTAGACAATCACTCATACTGAACAATAAACATCAGAAGGACCGAGACTGTCGATAGAATGTCAACGGGTCTTGGACTCTGAATTGTGACTCCATAGAGATACGTAAGAACTAGAAACAAAATACACATAATATGATGACGAATTTATCCAAAAAGATTGTGCACATCGAAATGACAAACCTCAGGCACACTTGTTGTAAACAAAACCCATTGTAAACCTTTTTACCAATGTTTGAATGATACAATTAATATTACACATTCTCATTTATTGATCTTGTGGAACACATGGTCTATCTATTTTGAGGGCTTGTTAATTATCAAACGCTTGCTTTTTATTTATTCGTCTTCGTATAATAGTTTATTTAAATAAGGTGATACATGCACCCATCAAGCTGAGAATTGATTTTTTTTAAATGTTTGATAGAAAGAAACCCATAATAATCTCGATTATTTTTCATCTTAACTGTTTAGCAATAGTGTGTTAGTAAATTGTTTTGAATTACACATATTCAGATTTTAACTCGAAACTTTTCTCTATGCTAGATGGTCAATCATAGCGTGAACCGTGAACTATTTGCCTAATCCCGCTTGGGTATCGGATGCCCCCCCCCCCGGGGGGGAACTGAGGGTCATATGTTTAGCATCGAATCTAAGATACTTTAGCTTTATGGCTTGAGGAAGACTTTTCAGACCGACAGATCTCCAATGTGCGTTAATTTTCGCTTCAAACACCATGAAGGGGGGGGGGGGAAATGATGACTAGGCGGTCTTCGACAAAATACCCTTTAATGATATAATTGATTTCATACTAGTAAAGAGGCTCTCAAAGTAATGTTATGCTGCTTGTATTTTCCTCAGAATCAATTGATAATACTTTTATTTACGATATCTAAAAATAAATCGATAACGTTACAGATAAAGATTCTGGTTCGGGTTATGGTAACATTAGTTTGAAATCTTATTATTTACTCACGCTATCGGAAATATGTTTCTTGGCACGTATCTCGCACAAATGGGTCCCCTGGGGCATGGTGCCAAATAAAGTGAGTATAGTTCAAATGACATTCATTGTTATTTTTGCTTAAAAGGTACTTTAGTATATTATAGATATAGGCCAAAAAAACGTGCAGGAGCCAGACGATAATTACACATATATTGATGATGATATTGATGGTTCGCGATTAAAATACAGTCTCTTAGCTAGACGTTAAATACACATATATTGATGATGTTATTGATGGTTCACGTTTCAACCAACGGTCTACTAGCTACACATTATATACACAGATATCGATGGTGATATTAACGTTTGAACCAACAGTCTTCTCGCTAGACGATTAATACACATATATTGATGATGCTATTGATGGTTTACGTTTGGACCAACATTCCAACATTATTCTAGCTACACGTCAAATACACGTATATTGATGGTGATATTCATGGTTCACGTTTGAATCAACAGTCTCCTAGCTGGACGTTAAATACACATATATTGATGGTGATATTCATGGTTCATGTTTGAATCAACAGTCTTCTAGATAGACGTTAAATGGACAGATAATGTAATGGTATTAATGGTTAACTTTGTCTCAACAGTCTCCTATCTTCTCAATCTCTTTTCAAATAAATTCAACTAGTTAAACTATGTGATATATCTCGATAGTCAACAAACACAGAAATAAAGCATCACAGTTTTGCGCAAAGGCCTTCGTGCATTTTTCTACTTTTAACTTTACTGATAAATTACTATCTTTTCAATTTTTGTTTTTTTCCAGTTTATTGGGCTTCGTTTTGTTTTTTGCTGCATGGTATCAATAATTGGGAACTTACACCTTATAAAGACAAATTTTCTTTTGTTCTTAGCAAAATGTCATAACAATAATTACTGTAGCTTTATTTTATATGTGGGAAATAGGATCAATAGTCTTTTAAAGAATTACTTGTTTTGCAACTGGTGTACATTGGAAAGAGCTTTGACGTGCATAATATCACGCATAGAAGGTTATATCATTGATAGCGTTACTTAGAAAATCTAATTAAATGTCACATGTATAATGTAAGATGAATTATATACGATTTAAAAAAGAATCAGTAAACTGACACCATTCCGTCAAGTTTTATCAAAATCACTTTGAGCCAAGCGGAACGCTTTTTAATTAGAAAAATAAAAATCTTAGGCATTTCAGACTGACATTCGAATACTTCACCTTCAGCAAAACGCCAGTAGTGTGGTTTCTTATTTTGTTATTTGATTTAAAGTTCAGATTATAATCTTTACTCATTTATAGAATTTCGTCGCAAAGATGTAAAGGAAATGTCGGTTCATAGTTGTTAAAGTGGGCCAGGGTCGATCATATTCAATTATAGATTACATTGCTTTAATGCTGATATCACAATAAATTCGGCAGTGTATTTTAAAAGGTGGAAGAACGATACTGGCGTTGATATTCATTAGGTCAAAATGATAATGATGCCCTCAATGTGTCAGATAGATTTAAGGGCATCAAGCTAAATCGATACAATAAGTTGTCTAGTTCATCAAGGGCAAAGGGGGAAAACTGTGTACATTCCTGTCATCGAGCAACAAGTCAATTAGTTCTTATGTCCCTTTCATTTTCTTTAAATGTTTATGTTCTTTGAATAATTTCTCAAACGTAAAAAAGTAATTTGTTTTAAAGGTCCCTTCAACAGTCAATGATAGTCTGCAAACAACCAGGACCGACTTACAATTTATTGCCCCCTCCCCTCCTTTTTATTATCAGTAAAGAATAGTTTGTGTTGCACCAAACCCCATTCATAAACTAGAGCTTTCCACGTTCTTCATAAAAACAATGGGAAAACTTGAAATCATCTCCCTGCCACTTCTCAGGGGAAATCAACATTAACCCAATTGATAAAATAACTCGGATAGGAATTCCCAATAACATTGGGACCTTAGAAGAGTCATTTTTCTGACATGATCTATGTTTTTGAACGACGTGACATCACACTTATTATTGCTTTGTTTTTCATGTTAGAAAATGTAAGGTCAAAGTGCATCAGGGGCAGATAATACAATAGCAATATGACCTATTAGACAGAGAAATAACATGACATTGATTAAATTAACTTATTTATTAGGCCTTTACTAATTTATCAGATACATATATACAATGTTTTTCATTGTTCTACTGTGTCAGCATAGGTTTTTACAGAAAAATTATATTATTTCTATATTAAAAAATAATAATCTACAATATTTCACTGATATCGAAAAACTGATTAATTATAACGACAATTGGTCAACGTTTAATCAGAAGAGTGCAATATTCAATTTGATACCAAAAAGCGTATAGGTCTAAATGTTATTGCATCACTTGCATTAGTCTCATCTAATCATCAAGGGATCATTAAGTGATATCGAATTGATGATCCTTTATGCTTAATATGTAAGATTTCTTAAAGCGTAGACTACATCAGTCAATGAGTTGCGTATATAGCTTTTTTTCCTCTTGATCAGCAGTCAACCATCTGTCATTATCTTGAAAAGTCATTTCATAACCAAAGTTAAGATTTGTCACTTATTTAGAAAGACCCTAAAACTGTGTATATTCTATGACGAACGAGAAAAAGTGCTATAACTATAGATTCTATAAGGGTGATTCTGTAGATTACAGAAGGAGAGGAATTTAGATTAGATGCACTAAATGGAAATCCACAAGATCTCAAGAGGGCCAACCGAGAGGCGGGAGATACGGTCGGGAAAAGAAAGAACTTTGAATTAATATTCCAAAACTTCTACTATGTGCATATAAAGCCTATCAAACAGATAATTTGAAATAAATCCTATGTACTATTGGCAGAGTTGTATTCTCGAAAATATACATTGTATACGAGATGGAATACAGTTGTTACAGTTTAATTTTTCACTTTTTGACTGACGAAGAAAAGTGACATGGAAAGCTGTTTTTATGTTTCTTAATGTTAAATGGACCATGACAAAAATATCAAATCTCCCCTGCAACGCAAGGATATTAAACAATTATTTTTTTCCCGGTAACACATATAGAATGAAGCTTTATTAACTTCATCACTCCAATCATTAGAAGGTCTTCGGTCCGCGTTCAGACAATTTTGTTGACATTAATATATTATGTTCCCTCTGGCCTTTTATATTCCGCAACATCGACAACAATTCGGAACTGTATTGGCTCAATAAGGATCTATTCTGATGGGGCAATACTTAAGAGCATATAATTCGTACGATATTATCTTACCTCAAACTGACAAAGAAAGGGAAAACGAGAAAAAGAAGGTTGACGAATGTGGTAGATTTAAAGAACATTCATTACAGATAAGCTAAATTGGTATACAAACCGTAATTTCCATGGATCATTAGCGTTAACCATGATTGAACTGAGCACGTCTGATGGACTAATGGTCTGAGTGTATCACGCTAGACTAAATTTAGATTCTAAATTCTCTTTCGGAAAGTGCTTATTACTACTAAACTCATTATCTAACCCAGCTCTTTTACCATTGAACTAGGGTCTACTCGACGAAAATAATAACACATTATTCATCGCTTAAATACGTCATTGATTTTTTCGATGAAAAATATTGCTTAGACATGTGGTTTCAACATGAACAACATTTTGTTGTTAGCATTTAGAGACAGTATGACACAGGAGAGCAACATAAAGAAACCTTTACAGAATAGTCAAATTGTATCTGTTTTATAGAATAGTTTTAAGATTGAAAACATACTTGAGCAAAATGAAACTCACTTGTTTTTAAGTTCTTAACCCTTTTCTATAAAACATAAATATTTGTGATAAATTTTAATGTCACGATTTATACTGACTCAAAATGGCGGATCTAACATTAATAACACTCTCTTAGTAAACAATAAGATACCTGACAATATGTTTGATAACGTTGGTATTGAGTCCCATTATGATTTGGTCTTTATTAAAATAGTAAAAATGCGAAATCATATTATTGATATTTTCGGGTCGTCTTTATCTTTTTCTCATTTTAAATTACAGAAGATTTGCACTGTTTTCGTTTATTTTCTGCATTGATATTTTGTCTTACCTGGTTTGTCTGTTTTATCATTTTCAAAAAATACCAGCGCAGGAGTTCTCTATTGCAAAAGGCCAACTATTTTAGAAACTAAACAAACAATCATTTTGGAGGATGTGAAATTGGAATGTGTCCTTGAGTTTCCGTATCAACGTGAAATCACAGCTTCTTCAGCCAACTAATATAATAACCAAGGAGACCAGGTGGGCCACATGGAAGCTATTCTCAAGCAACGGGTGTTTATTTGGCAAAATTACAGACTTATTTTAAGCAGTTGCCCCTTAACGTGCAGTTCTTCAGCAAAGAATAATATACAAATATTAAAGCCTGGTTGAAATTGTCGATAGCTAAGCAATTATGACACCTATATCCGGTGCAGTGACAAGCGTAGTGTAAAACGTCAGATACAAGGTCAACAGAGAAGAACATTATTCAAAGTAAGCTAGTTTATTAGATGGAGAGCAGGCTGCTGTATGCGGTATCTGGAAAATAAACATTAAAACGATATGTATTGGCTTTTTTTTCAAATTTCAAGGTTCTTGGCTATATAAAATTGGACCCAAAGTACCATAGTTCTCATTCATTCCATTTTTGTTAGGATTTGGGATATGTTTAGAGTTTTGGTTGGCTGATGATCGTGTTGACCTATTGAAAATTATCGTCCGTCCAGTTGACCCATGTCCTTTAACCGGCATGAAAAGACATGCGGAAATAGATGTGTTCTTTTTTCATTGTTGCGGATGTTTTGTTGTTATCATTATATCTCAAACTATTTTTCCTTTCTTTTCACATACAATACCTCAAAGAGCGCATTGAGACGATGAACAGTATGAAAAAAAACGAGACTTTTACTGTATATTGAACTTGATGAAGGGATCAGGTAATGACTTGTCGCCTAATTGCTGCCTCTGAAAACGAAAAAAGATCAGTTTTGGTTGCTGGAAACATACATGGTATATTGGTGTGAGCAGGCATATATCTAGAGGAACGAAGCATCCCCCTGCCCCCCCCCCAATCTGAGGGGGGAAATATGTAAATGCTCTAGATTTGCATCATTTACACTCTAGTTTACAACCCCCCCCCCCCTTGAAAATCCTAGATACGCACCTTGGTGACAGTATCAAGGTCAATTATATTCTATTGTTTTCTTTTAGACAGGGTTGAGTACAGGGGCACATAGTTGCCAGGTGTTCGTTCAAGTGCCTTATGATTCCATGAGACAGAAAGCCATTTGCTTAATCTTACATTTAAATTGGATTACATAACTACCCTATGTGGGGGGG
>JAUUEB010251597.1:0-13321 GCA_032362205.1 Clione limacina | reverse complement strand
TGTGTGTGTGTCTGTCTGTGTTTGTGTCTGTTTACGCGATAACTTGAGTAATTTTGTTTGGATCTCTTTCATATTTGGAAGGACCAGAAACATAATTTCTGCTATTTAAATCAACAAATATTTATGAACGGACTTATGGCTCTTATTGAGTATTTTTGCTATATGCTCTTTGTTAATTTGGTAGAAACACACTGTGGTCACATCTTTAGAGTTAAGAATATGAAATCTTGGAAAGACACCCTTCTAGTGACTATCTTACAAAATTATTTGAATAAGCAATTTAAAACAGAGTTATGGGCCTTTTCAGTATTTTGCTATATGTCTTTGTTAATTTTTCCGCCATTGTCAAAGATAGAAATCTGAAATTTTGCACAGAGGCTTAATTCACGGGTGCTGGAGCTTTAATATTTTGAAAACAAAACAGTTTCAACAGAGTTATGTCTCTTTGTGTCTGATGTGCGTGGTTTTACTATCTACGAGTGCTCATTTTTTCTAGTTCCTTCAGTTGATACTACCGAGAAATAATGTTTCTGTAGCAACCACTTAATTAAGATCTTTCCGCCAAGTCCCACCTTGTACTTCATTCACCCACCAAAGGACCTGCACTTTACATACATTTTTGGGTACCTTATCGACACAAGCCTTTATATTTAGGGTGTCGTATAAAATGAAGGTTCCGTCAAAGTGGTTCAAAAGGGTCAAAAGATCATCGATTAAAAGAAATGTGGTAGTATTTGATCGCAATTTATAAGGCTAGAGAAACGTTCCATTTGAAAGGATATTGTGCTTGGATAATATTATTTGCATAAAGTCATCAATATAAATAATGAAATCGTAAATTATTGTTGGTTTAAAACTGAAGTTCATTTTTATGTCCTCAAAGAGACTTCGTGGGTAAGACCCTTTTCTTTCTATAGTAGGTTGTTTATGAACCTAATATAAGATTTTGTTCGCGAAATTTTTGATGATCAGAAAATAAAGGCTTGGAGACTTAAATCACATAATACTCCAACAAGGTGTGTACCAAGTCAACCAATGTTGTATTGAATTAAATCTACAACATTCGGCTAAATGTCAAATAGAAAAGTGATAATCTGTTTATTTGAATAATTAAGATATACTAATATTTCCCCTATGAGAACATAAAACCATATGAGCTAAAAATTATATTGGATTTTTGATTTTGTCTTATCATTCTTTTTATAGGAATGTGTACGCAGTTGGAAATTCATGGTTTAAACCCTAAATGTTCTTGGTTTCCATTAAATAACAAACTATCTTTAATATCATTTTTTTTTACAAATCAACCGTTTGGTACATTATACATTTTGCAAGTTCACGCTGGTCGAAAAATTAAAAAAAATTAAGTTATGGGCCTTTGGTCATTGAAATGGCCTCAAAACAAAGACATTTTAATGTGATTAGATTTGTTATGTTTGAATTCGGCTCTTTGAGTCCAGCGTCTTATTTTCATCTTGTTTTTACAGAAAAACAAAATCTTGACGTTATGTATTCTGACAGCGTATCATATATTTTTAAACTCGTGAGATGAAACTATTCAAACAAATCAATGCGGGGTGACATAAAACTAAACAAAACAAACACGGACATATTCTTAACAAAGAAGCCAAACTTAATGCCATGTCACACTCAGTCGACATGAATCTGGGGTATTGACTCTTAAACTACCAACATCTTCATCGAAACAAAAAACTCTAACCCATTTGATAAGATTATCTTAGAAATGATATGAACCTCCTATCCAGTGACTATGTTTTCGATGTATGTTGCAAATTATTGAATATCCTCTGAGATAAATTACCTTTTTGGAGTTAAACCATATTATAAACAGTTTTTATGTATAGTTCTTTGTAAGCAGTCATAACTAGTGTATGTAACATAACCTATTTAAAACAGTGACTAGAACACACAAATCGGTTTCAATGAAAATTATTAAACTTAGTTGAGAAAAATACCTCATTGACATAATCTTGACTTTTGACTCTTGACTCATATTTTTGGGATAGGAATACAAAAGCACCCGTCAAGAAGTGACCTCATAAAAGACCTAATCCCAAGCTGACAAGAAAGGCAAGAGGTCTTGTACTTTGGAGGTCACCATAGCTGCTTTTGTGGTGCGCTATTTTATCAATACAAAGCGTTTGATATGATCTTCACAAACATTTTCTCTTTTGTGTAGTTTTAATGAAATGTTTTGGAAAACTTGTCATCCGCTCAAAGTTGTGTTTGAAAATAAACGATAAAACATCATGAGAATGTGATTGAACTTGTTCATTCCAGTTTAATTATTTTGCGTTTTATAGTAATATGAACTTGAGATAGTCAGGGTCACTGGAACTTTTTGAGCTTATATAAACTCATATAAGGTAATGTGAATTGTAATGAAATATGATTGAGAATTATACCAAATGAACTGTAACATATTGACATGATGACTAAAAGGTCGAAAAAGGAATAATAAAAAAGATTCATTAGTCGTTATAGCGGGCAGATTATGAAATATAAATATTAGCGTAAGATTAATACCTCTGATGAAACGCATCAACACAATTTATAACATGATCTGAACTAAGAAAAATGAGTACTCATAGAACCAGGACCATCAGAGGAAATTACCAAAGAACATATAGCAAGCAATTAAAAGGACATAACTCTTTGTTCAAAAATTGAGATTAACATGTAGACATATTTTTCAAAAAGTTGATAAAATAATTTAAGAAGGTCCCTAGAAGAGCCTGTGTGCAATATGTCTGGGTCTTTATCCCAACGATGCGTCCAGTGCGTAAAGAGCGTACCTGAAAATAATTTAAAAAGGGACATTACTCTGTCAAAACTGCTTTTTTCAAAACATTAGACTACAGCTTTTAGGGACTTTTAATTGGTTGATTAAGACATTGACGCTGATTAAATAATATGTAGATTGATGGTTCTTGTTAGACAGAACAAACTCCACGTCTTTCTTATTAGGCTAAAAACTGATAAAACCATGGAAAAGACCTAAGATAACAGAGTCCTAATAACATCTATACTAATCTTTAAATTCAGCTTCTAGGACCAGATTGGCCAGTGAGTAACCAAGGATGTATTGTGGCAACATCAGGCCTGTATCGCTAAGGAATCAAGCGGAGATTTGGTAACTGAGCGCATTCATGAATCTGAGTTATATTATTTAAGTGAATTGGTAAATGTGTAGCATTAGCATCGGTAGCACTCACTGTGAAAAGAAACATTACGTAACTGATGTCATTGACGTTTTATGAATCGACTTTTCAAACTTGCTAGTTAACATGCTAAGCGCGAAGGAGACTTGGGGAGTGCCCCCCCCCGTAAACTTTTTGACCTGTCGATATGTCCACTTTCCATCTTATATTATAATTGCCTACTAGACGTAGGTAGGTTCGTTGGTCTAGGAGTAATTGGAGAATCATACTAATATTTGCTCAGCTCGCCAGCAAAAACTACGACTTAAAAAATTTCATACTCATTTTAAAAGGTCTCTAAATACCTAAGGCAGTGCACTCTGGGGGTCTCTCTCGTTTTAATTTGTGTTGCTATTTTAAAAAAAAAACGATAATTTGTATTAACTGACACCTCCCAAGAAATGACTCCATTTCAAAAACTGATGTTCAACACAGCTCTCAATTGCTGCACGCTAGAATGAACATTTGTACACGGAAGGTAGTTATTTTCTTTTTCTGCTGAGCTGACTCTTACAGGTGGTACAACGTGTTTACAACTTTTTAACAAACAATATTTGTTGCATAATATTTTAGTTTTTCACTGCCACTTTTAAATATTTGTGATGATAAAATTGCAATGAGAGGGAGCGTAACAACCAGATCGACGAATTGAGGGAGCGTTTAGCGACTCAAAATTCTAGTGTATAAAATATACATCTCTGCTAGATGTGAATAAGACTTTTTGGAAGAGGTATCGGCAGACGAGGTTAATGTAGAATAGGCAGGCAACTTAAAAACCTTCAGACGGCAGCATAGCTAAATGAGTCTTATCATCAAGGGACAAACTGTACTAAAAAATAAAATATTATAGGAAACTTGCGTAGTGCGTAAGGTTGAATGAACTTGACATTGGCCGTCATACCTACGTGACTGCAGGCTATAATCCCATTCATTGATGTGATCAGTAAGTAATATGATTATAACAAGGGACAGACAGTCAGTAAACATGACGTAAGAATGTAATGAGAAGAAATACACATGGGACCGTTACTTTGTCTTACCCCGTGCAATATGAATGAAACTATGGTAATAATATGATATTAGTTTTTTTAACCTTTTTACCCCTACATCTTGCCAAATTGATGACATAATTTGAGCTACAAATGTCCCTTTACAACATATATAAGGCTGTAGAGGAAGCAAGCTTTGTTTGTTTGCTAAAGGTTGTCGGTGAAGTTCTGAAACATGATCTAGTCAATTCAACGTTTTGTGTAATAATTATGTAAAGCATCCTCGAGTCTGGGTACGTAAGATGATGCCTTTTGATTTTTGTCTGTAACATATCTGTTCATAGGTTCATTATATTGAACACTTAGATCTGACAATTAAATATTTATCTTTAATATGTCTTTTTATTCACTCACATGCATGTAAAACTTCTAAACAATCTATCTTACCAAATATTTGCTAATTTGTGTGATAAATGAAATCTTGTCCGTCCGACAAGTTTTCTATTTTTGTGTATCTAATACGCCTCTTTTAGAGTAAATAATTAGTCTAGTAGTAAGATTGTTACATCACCAGTGCAATGTCTTCCTTGAGTGCAGCCTAGAACAGTGTTCATTTTCTTAGTAATTCAGAACTGATAAATGTATTTTTTTTTATTAAAAATCTTCAAATACGGACATCTGTTTTAAGAAATTCATTTCGTATATAGTGATCAGACTGCTTTATGTTAGCTCTCATGATAGTGGTTACGTATTGATAAGAAGTAAGTTTTCTTTATCATTATGTCGTCAATTCGTCAAGACCTCCTAAAAATATTTGTTAACCTGATGAATGTGATAAGATCAGAAAATTCAACCATCAATCATCCAATCCAATGTGGTAGTATTCTTTTGTTATCATGACGAATCACCTTATGTCAAATATTATTTTTTGTGATAAAATGAAACAGTTATCAGTGGATAAGTTTTTGATTCACAGTATTTTTGTTTCAGGGAGTTTCTATTAGAGTCGAATTTTGAATAAAAGGCTTAAAACCTAGGCCTGAAAGCCCTGGTTTAATATGACTTCTCGACTGTCATAGGGTTCAAACCAAACCTATTTTCAATTCTTAGTTCATTTTAATCACCGAGTAATACAATTGTTACAAACAGGTACCAGGCGATTGCTACTAAATAATTTCTCACATATATTTAGGCCGTGCTATTTGCATCGTAGTTTGCAATCAATTCAAGCTACATGAATTATCTCAGTAAAACTCGGTTATATTCCACGTCAAACATACAACCTTGTGATTACCAGTTCTATACACACACTGGTCTTGTTGTTGTTACAATTAAGTTGTTCATATAGTGGTATACATAACCATTGTTGGGCCGAGGTTGCTACTTTTATGTGATGGACAGTGCTGAACTTCAGTAACGGGATTGAATTGGGTGATTGGAATATATTTTAGATTATATTCTGTCTCAGGTATCCGATGGATTGGAATATATTAAAATTAAATTGGATTTTTCTGAGATTATATTTGTATATTTTGTCAACTATTAAAAAAATCGGAATAAAAATTATTACATTTAATCTACTAATTAATGGAATTTAGAAATGTATATACATAAGGCCTAGATTATATTATTAAATACTCATGATATAACTTCATTCCAAATATTCATGCATATGTACATACTTTACATTGTTTTTCTCCTAAAGAAGTGGATTTCCAAAACTTCGTAGCGGGATAAGTGGATTGTATTGCTTAAAATATATTTGCGAGTTTAAGTTGCTTTACTGGGAAAAGTAGCGGTATAAAGACAATATCCGGATTATTCGCTACTTTGCCAACCACTATGAATGGGTTTCTTCTCCCTCTTAATTTTATGCATTGAAACCTTTTCAATAGCCCTTTAGGATAATGGTTTCTCCATATTTTGTTCGTCTGTATTTTTTAAAAAAATAATGAATGGTTGATGTTTGCATACACAAGATTACACCTTATTAAAGGTTAGGGAGAATTCTTCAGCAACTAAACTTTGTCAGGCTGAAACACCCGGGCTGTTTAAAGTAGACGCTTTAAAACTTCATGTATTTCATTTTGTTACGATATTATAAGAAGCTTTGTATGAAATTTCTTACGATTTTGAGAGAACTGACTAGGATGCTATTTCTTTATTCTTCATGACATGGTTAACACCTTTTGTCAGTGTTCCATACATCAATAGTTTGAATGCTTGTTTCCTGTGATTAAGATCTTCATGAAATTTTCCGTTAAACGTTCTATTCTTTCAAAGTACACATTCTACTCACTAAAGGGGATGAGAGGCTGCTCTTCAACCCCGAAACCTAAGCTGGACATTTTTAAATGATAGTAAGGGAATCTAGACACATACATTCCAGATACTTTATTTTTAAAACCAAAGTCATGATCATGTGATTGATATGTACTATTACTGTATGGATTCAAATTTACGACTCTCATGATCCTAATTTTCTAGTCTATCCGAGCACAAGACATTGAAACCGATTTTTCGTGTAAAATCGTCTGCGTTTTTCCAACATTCACGTTATCGAATGCGACAGGTCTTTTGAGAAACCAAAGTGGGAAAATAGGGAGAAAACAAAATTGAAATTCGACACCGGAAACCTGGAAGTTGACATCAAAGATCTAATCGATCAAAAAAATATTTTTTCGAGCTACCATGTCTTTCCTTACTGTTGTTTCTTATTACATAAAACATCCAAACCTTTTTGTATAAGGAAAACTCAAGATTCAAGTTTTTGTTTAAATTGATGGATTTGCAAAACAGAGAATGTCACAGCCGTAAAGTGATACGGATTTAACTATTGTATTGATTATAACTGTGCAACTGACTGTTGATTTACGTTGCTTGGCTATTTTTATGATACACAAAATTGACCCTCTTTGCCTTTTTAGAATTTTCTTCAATCGCTCTACAATATTTCTCATTTTTCAAGAGATAAGACCTACATTTTTGAAAGAAACCGCTTTTATATCTCTTCCATTGATTTTGAAATTACCGCTAGACTATTGGTGACATTTTGGTATTCATTGACTGATAGCAAGAAGTGTATGCCCAAAGGGAAGGTCTCTATTCCTTTTTATTAGTTTCCGAAATGTTCACAACGTAATTAATAGCGTTGGTTCAAATAGAAGCTTATGAAGTTCAACTTGCTTTAAAGTCCACAGAGACTAGCGCAATGGCAGGTCTCAAGCATAACGCAAAGGTAACCTCCTGAATTTAATCTTTAAGATGCAATTCAAAATTGATTTGGGGTAAAAAGGTTAATGTTACGCATGTAGTTGAAAGCAATATTTCACACTGCTGGCCTCAAATGAATTTTCTGAAATGAATGAAGTACTTTTACAGTGTTATTGCGTGTTTTATTGATATGTTGATACACGCAGTTAAATATAAAAACCTTTGTGTTTCAGCAATTGCTTACAAATGTATTCAACATCTTTGTGCAATCATGACTAAGTTAGTTTGACCATTAGTCATCCCGCAGTGAACAAAAATGAGTTTTTAGAATAAAATTTCATTATGAAATATTTACTTCCTTAGTATGAAGTATTTTCAATAAATTTCAGATTAAAATAAAACAGTAATAGAATTCATTAAAAAAAACATGACTTTTATAAAGTATGTAACGAGTTGTACTATTCTAAACTATGCACAGCAACACGTTCGAGCAGTAAAGATTACGTCTAGGATTTTCTTCCAACTTGTAAGCAATATTTTTCAATTACTAAAATAAACTTAACTCATAACAATCATAGAAACTTATCTGCGATATCTTATAAAAATCAATAAGGTAGTATACGAGTTGTGCAGTTCTAAATTATGCACATGAACTTGCCTGAGCAGTTACGATGGCGTCTGTAATTTACTGCCCTTTATAAGCAACATTTGTCATTTATTCAAATTTTCTTATTAAAAATGTATAACAATCATATAAACTTGTTTGCTAAATTTCATAAAAATCAATAAGGCATTAAGACAATTATACTGTTCTAAACAATGCACAGTACAATTCTTAGCAGAATAAATTACGTATATGTGAAATCCTTTTAGTTAACTGCAGGAAGATCAATTGTTCTACCAACTTGGTCATGGTGCTAGACAACTACATTGTTTAGCAACTGCTGAAAAACAGATGATTGTATATTCCAAAAGCAGTAAAAGTGTTCATTCATTTTTTGCGCCCCTGGCTTGCACAGATTTTGTTAGCATATTGTCAAGATTTGTTTACCCCTTAACTCAACATTTTTGAGTTTTCTTGTTATTCATTTAAATTTGTGATGATCAGAAATTACTTATAAACAGCAAAGTGTTTTGTATTGTTGTGACCCTTTACACATTTAAATTAAAATGACCTTGGAAACTAGAATTTACCCCAAAAATGATTTTTTCTTCGCCCTCAAAATAAATAAATACATTTATCATAATTATATGGTATGGTATGGTATTATCCTAGAATATTATGACAAACTATATGTTAAAGATCAATATCACAGAATAGTACACTATTCTACTATGATACTACAAGAACAGGACGATAACCCCACGGACAAGCATGCAACAATCATGAACTCTACACGCTAATGGATTAAAGCATTAGGCAAAGTAACACCGAGTAGTAAAAGTGGTTGATAGTAAATCAATATGAAATCAATTAACATAAGTGAATGTTGTTATCCCTATAAGTTATCAAAGAAAACGTATTGTCCACTTTGATATCTTTACATCGTGGTACAAGATCAGTAATAGATATGTGTGTTTCTAAACATATGTTTATATATTTGGCACCAGATGTTGTGTTTTTACTTACTAACATCAGTCATAATGTCGTCTAACAATGACGCTAGTCTTCTTTATTTCGTGTTCAAATGTGTTTATGTACTATTTCTTAAACATTACCATCCGTGGTTCTTATTTGGTCGAGACTGGCTTATCATTCATAAAACAACTTGAGGTGCATTTTAAGGTAAAGAGTAACAGCTGAATATTATAGACCACAGTAATAACAATTTCATTTCTGACACTTCAAAAAGTTTATGAATATGTTCAGTATAATAGTTTTACATGAAGTTTCATTGGTTTGTCATGTAACTTTATATTGTATGAGACTCACTTCGTATCTATTACACAGAGGGTATTACAGTAAATAGAATAATATCAACTTATTAACACCCCTTTAAGACCAACATCATCTTTGACACCAGTTTGGAATGAACTGACAAGTCTGATGGTATGCCTTTATTATATAAATTTATTATATTATTTCTAAGGCAAATAGGCAAAAGTAAACTTTTTGGTATTGCTCAATTAGGTTGATATTGTAGTAAACGTACCTGGCACCTATGCTTAAACATACCATTTGGGACTAAGGTGTCTCAAAAATAAACTACTTCGAGCAGTGAAGTCATTTGTTTTTCAAATTTAACTCTAGCAAAAAAACAGAGCACCATCTTGACCGGATGAGGTCCTCAATTTTGAGGATAGAAGTGTTAAAGTAATATAAATATAAGTGTGTTTATAAGTCATTTACACGAGATCAGTATGTTTGTCTGCTCATCATCACGTTTCTTTTTCGATACTTGACCTTCGTCTCTTAGTTTCTAATTTCAAAATGACCCATTTAAATTACTATATCAATCGATTTTCCATAATTTAAGAATTGATGTTTTGATGATAAGTGTTTTAAAACATAAAGAAAAATTAAATTTTGGTAGCCGTCTTAGAATGTTTATCGGGAAATAGCAAAAAGACTTTGCTTATATTTCATCTTTATCACAACAAGGATAACTGTATTTCAGAGAGAGCTTACTGTGCTCTAGCATTTGTTCACGTCGATTATCCTTTCGCAAAAAGTCGATTTGGAATTTACCGAAGATGTAATTTCAGAAAATCAAGAAATAATTAGCTCTTCATAAGCGGTAGTATTCTGAATGTGATCAAATTTTCGCGTAGGAAAATTAAACTGATTTTGTTTAGTCTACAAAAAAGTGACGATTACTCCATGATCACAGTTAATAAGATTAATTTTTAATTCTGCTATACGTTCGTCTGGTCTGTTTTTGTTTTGCTTTTTGTCCGTTAGCACGATAAAGACTAATGGCGCTTATTAAGCTTTTTGCAATATACTCATTGTTATTTTGGCAAACACGCTATGGTCACAACTTCAAAGATAAGAAACGGCAATCTTCCCCATGGGCTCTTTTCTAAAAGCCAGTCATATCCTTTTTAATATTATTTTTGACAGACGTACGTCCCTTTTATTTATGTTTATTAATGCCCTTCACGCAGTGGAAGCATCGCTGGATGTGGACACGGAAACCTTGCACCTTCTGAAAACCTTCTTATCTGATTAAAAAAATCTTGTTTTTTTGCAATATGCTCTTTGATAATTTAATGAACATGCTGTGGTCTCATCGTCAATGGTATTAATCTGAATTCGTTGATGGATGATAGTTTTGTGCTTCACTAAAAGCCGTTATCTAAATTTTTGAAAAAATACATTTTGGAAAAAGTTTAATGAATGTCCTCACGCAATTGAAGATGTTGAATCTGAAATATTGCACAATGGCTTTTCAGTTTACTATTAGGCAGTTAAAACATTGTTGAAAGTAGAAATTTAAAATATTGCTATAGGCTCTTCTCATTTTTTTTGTTATGGCCCTCATTGCAATGTTCACGATCACAATCAAGCAATAATATGTATGTATTTTTTTCTGAGGAGTTACAGTGGTGGAATGTGTAACGCTGGGACAATTGTTGAAAGAAAAACATGCAAACATGATGAGACATGGGGCAATTGTTTTCTTCATTGGTCAAATAGAAAATCAAATCCATCTAGATTATACTGATTTATAAGTACAGATAAGACTATACATTGTTTTAATAAATATATACATGGATGGCAGAACATTTACCGTTGCAAAAAGAGAGAACTGAATTACGACATTCCTTTGTTTACAAGCTGCGACGGTTATACTAACCGTACGGACCTCCGACACCACATTGCGTCATGCATTACGTCACATGAGATATATAGAGAGCATATTTTCACTTTTGACTGCTGTCGGGCTCTGTTTGCTATGGTTTTCAAGTGATCCTATCAATCTTAAAACTATTCATTGAATTTGTCTTGAAAAAAAGACTACTCAGCGTCTACCATTGGCCGGATATACGTGAATAGAGGTGAATTATCGTCGTATATTTTGCAACGATGACATAAATATGTAACCAGGGTTTAGTCACATTAAAAGCTACGTCAGATGTTCATTACTATTAAGCAAACTTTACATTAGGTCATGTATCAAGGGTCTGGTGCAAAATATATAAATTTGAGAGCATCTGCCGTCTGAATCCTTTCAATTTTTGAAGAGATTAATTTAAAGATTTGTTTCCTTACTCTTTCTAGTTGAGATAGGAAGTTGTATAATCTTTGTTTTTTTTTCAGTAAATAAATCATTTAAATTACTGGAGACGAAATTCGTAACGTTCTACCCTTTAGTTTTTTAATATAAAACGCGACTCTGTTTTTTAGAGTGACCAATCTACTGATACATGTTTAACTTGAGTTAAAAATATTTGTCTCTGGTTATTATGGTTGTACTGCTTACCAGTACGCATTAATAATTGATTTAATCATACTTTGAAGTATGGGTGTTCTGGGCCTAATTTTTTTGAGTCATATACTCTTGACTATAAAGATACTTTTGAAAAAAAACGATGTCGCCGAAATACTGAACTCGCACATATTATTCTTGCTTTTATTTCAGCATAAGTTTCGATTATTGAAAAAAGCTTCTTTATTGCAAAGGTTAATGGATGCTTAACGCATTCTAAGTGACAGACTAATATGTTATTCTTTTAACAAGACGTCTATATAACAGTATTATTGTACTTATCCGATCAATATTGTTCCCTTAAAGAAAAGTCGTTTAAGGTTCTTACGATGGTTTTTAGATCAATAGCGTACTAAGAGGCTCCCAAACATGGACAATCATTGCCATATTTAGAATGTAGTTTCAAAGATTATGGTTCGTTGACCTGACCCTAAATCCGTAAACCATAAGAGATATGTTTATTAAAAATGTAAGAAAAGACTGGTTGATTTAAAAAAAAACATGTCATTGAATATATTTTGTCAAAATAAATCCCAAATATTCATTATCTTGTTTGCATATTTATGAATTTTAATGAGATAGGCAAGAGATACAATACATAAACGTATTAAAACTATCCAACATTATACTCCTATTAACACGCATAAACCTAAAAACATCCAGCAAATGCAAAATGCGTGACAGATTGTTCTATAAGATTATGGCCAAAGAAGGTGTCATTCTATATAAGATGCTATTTTCTGGAGTTTAACGTCTTTTCTAATGTCGCAAAAATCTATATCGACTTATTTCTATTACCACCTTGCTTCACTTTATCAGTGCTGCTTACCCATCCCAAACAGTATCAGCGAATTGGCAACATAGCAGGCTAATTTGCAGCTTGTTAATTGTTAATACCATATGAATAGTAATGATACAGTCAATTGGGTATGTTTCAGAGTACTTGCTTGACATCAAAAACATCTTATACTCCTTATTATGTACATGCCAAGGTTCAACGAATATATATTACTCATGCCTAAGTCCCATTTAGGTGCACCAAAGCTTCAAACTAAGGAAGTGTTTAAACACCGAGCTGGTCAGATTAGGCATGCATCTTTTTATTTTCATATTTTTTGTCATGTGTCCTTTTTGTGCTACTAAGTAGACGTTTTATTCATATATAAAAAACATTAATAAGATTGTTACTGAATAAATGCAAACTTACGTTACGAATGACTAGCGATAATTTCAACGGTAAGATATCACATTCAGATGAGATGTATTGTAGGTAGCCTGTTTGATGGATTGCCAGTTTTGCAAAGTATTAGGTATAACAGGCAATAGTTTAAACATCTGACCTTGATGTCTTCAAGTTGTTTATTAGATTGTTTCATTCGCACTTTATCAACGCACGCAAGGTATATTCGCGGTGTTGTTTGGATTTCAAGATGGCGTCGCGAACTCTCGCAACCTCTCGCTTGTA
>JAUUEB010251486.1:0-13321 GCA_032362205.1 Clione limacina | reverse complement strand
CCAAGAAATACACGACACTTTGAAAAACAAGCTTTTAGAATAAATAAACCTCCTCAGAATCCATAAATATTTCTTATTAACACAATCATGGTAAAACAAGTATACTACTAGTAGTAGTTCGATACGGTAAAACAAGTTCACAAATTAGTGTTGCCCACCACCATGCCACTAGGCACTATTATTAGGAAGACACTTTAGTGCTTAGTGGACAAAGCTGTCTTCTAGGCACTATTATTAGGCATGTAAATGAGTGCCCAGGGGCAAAATAGGCACTATTATTCCCTAGGCACTATTATAAGGAAGGTGAGAGTACTTTAAACTAGGCTCATTTGATTTGTCTTGAAAAACCATTTGAGAAAACTATAAATTTTATTTGTCTATCTTTTTTAGTTCCTGATATATAGCTATTTTCATGTTAAAATGTCAATAAATTTAACTTTGGGAAAATACCCACTTTTTGTGACCTACCAGTAGCAAGAGCTGACCACTGACCTGTGACCTAGTTTACCTGTGCACTATGAGTAGTGAGTAAAATATGTTATGTATATAATTGGTAGCAATAAAAACTAAAGTTGTAATTTTGCTGCTTCCATTAGGGGGCCATTGCACACATTTTGACTCAACCAAATGAAACTTTGCATTTAGAAAGAGAAATAAATTTGCTAAAAGTACGTTTTTACTGTTTTTTGTGTATTTTATAGTTTGGAAAATATTAACAGTTGAAAATTGATGAAAATCACTTTGAAACTAACTACAATTTTAAATTTTACAAGACTTTTGAAAACACAGTTAAAAAGGATATATATTTCCCCTTTACCATTGATACCAAGATGAAGTTAATAGCTTCAGAAACAAGATCACAATCAAATTTTGTTTGAGACACATAAATTAAAAGCCTTTCTGGCTGATCACAGACTTATATAGGTATTTTTGCCTCAGTTTTAGTTAACTTTTCACTGTGAACCAAACTGCCTAGATACAGATCCAGATATTGTTTTTAAGGTAGAGACTCTGTGCGTAGCAAACATTGCATGATACCAGGTGACTTCGTCTTTATAGTTAACTGTCTCTCAACCAATATTTCAGTTCAGTAGACTGTGCAGAGTATATTATTTTCACTGACTAATGACTAGCACTATAAAATGATCCCGGCAGGTGTAAGTCAATGGAAGTAAAAATCTCATGTACAGGGTGAAATAGGACCTTATATTAATTTAAGTAAGTTTAAAAACAGTGATGCTTTGATGCTTGTATATACCAAACTAGAAAGATGTGTCATTAATTCTTCTAGGCTATATATGCATGGTCCAAATCATATCAGCGCAGCATATTTTAGTGACCATGTAGATCGCAACTTTGACGCACCTAAGCCTAGCCTAAAGAACGATAGTGGTAGGAGAAGCACGCTTCCGCGAAAAATCCTCACTCACAGCGACACTAGCATCCGTGAAAATAATCTTTGACTGTCTTAATTGGCGCAGTCATTCATTATACAGATGAATCTGGTTAATACAAATTATTGAAAGTTCAAATCATCATCATTTATAGTCGTTGTCCATTTCGTAGTCATATGAACTACGTGGGTTTGACTTTTTACAACGCGACGGTCCTATACCATCTCTGGATTAAGGCGTTTGTTCTTAAAATCTTCTCTTAAGAACTCACTCCATGACTTGGGAGGACGCCCCTTGCCTAGGCAATCAAGCACTTCCATTCTTTGGACTCTCTTTAGCCAGTTGCACTCATCTTTTCTTACCACATGGTCATACCAATGATTCCTTTGGACAGTAGCTCTACATTGGGGAGTTCAACTCTTGTGGTAACAACATACAATGTTAAAGTCTCGATTTTTTCTCTCTTTGTTTAAGTAAAAAAAAAAATTCTTAATACGAATAAGTCTATCAATATTTCGAAGTCTGATTAATGAGATGGGACAATTTGGTCTAAAAGTCGATGTTCATCAATTAAAATCATATAAATCGCCCAATAAGGACTAAGTGACGAACAGAAACTTAGAATGAAAAAAATAATCGTGCATTATTACTTCCGAGTTTATAATTCTCATCTCCGGGAGAGAAGAGTAGAGTCCAACGAATGATTGCTAATTTAAGCAATTTCAAAACTTTCTATATTCCCCTCTTTGTTTAAGTAATTCTTATTACAAATTATCAATAATTCAAATTGACTTGGTCAGCCCTGGGCGGTTTGTATAAACCGGATTCTACTGTACTAAAAGAAACAGTCTGCTGCACCAGAGAGCGTTCAGAGACGAGCTACTAAACTGGTCACATCCAGGGATGAGGAAACAACCTGCCTTTCCACCAAATGCGGGTAAAAAACAGGGAGTTATGTTTTTGTTCCGTTTAAGCACAAATTTGACTTAAACTTGTGCGTTTTAAACAAGTTTGATTGTATACTGAATCACTCATTTAATGAGTAGGACATCATTCATCAATCCTGTCATAAAATGACAATGCTTGCCTCAACTTACAAAAAGACAAAATGAAACGCCAAAGTGAAAGTAGTCATTAACTCTTTAATTTATGCCTCTGTGCGCCACCTCAAGTGGCCCTTCATTTCAACTAAAGATAATGCATGCCATGTCAAGTGGTGCCTAGGTGTTTGTTTGTGCATGTAAAGTATGCGCTTGTGTATGTGTGCAATTGTTAATTGTTTACATGACATAAACTCTGTAGATTTTCATGCAATTTTAGAAATCTTATCACACTTTCAAAGCTATACTCTGGAGCCTGTTCACAACTGTTTTTGTTGTTTTTCATTTATATAGGGCTTATCGGGTGTGATCCCCCTATTGACATACAAATTGAATGTGTTCAGTATCACATGGCCACCCACTACATTGCATAAGTGCATAAAAAATCCTGCACAAATGTGCGGTTGAAGATCCTAAATCATGTGCCTAGCCTAGCTAATCGAAACGCTAAAAGGTGGATGTATTTCTGACCAGAGCTGTGGAGTGATTATTGTCGGTAGTCAGAGCCAGATACAATTTGTTGAAGTTGGAGTCGGATAAAATGTTCTGTCTCAGAAACAAAAATCCTTGGTTCTTTTTGTATGCTTTATTATAGATAAAATTGATACTTTGTACATCAGTATATTAATCCTGTCTGATGGGAAAGTCCTATTTCATGAAATAAAAAAGAAACCAAAGCTGCTTGTAAATTTTTTCACCTGACATTTCTCATTTTATTCTTTTCAGATTGATCTTTGATATGTTGAGACGCAACTGATGTAGATGTGAGAGGCACAACTTGTTACAAAAACTGGACAACGTCAGACGTCCAACCATGGCTCCTAGTAGAAAGAGAAAACACCAAGGTGATGGGGAACAGAACAAATCTTTTAAGTCAAAGACTTGTAAACAAACAAACTTTTTAAAAGTTTCTAAAAAACAAACAAAAAAGTCGAAGTTTAGTCCACTAGAAGATCTTCTTGGTGCTGTGAGGTCTGGAAAATCTGTCATGGTTCATGACATTTTGAGTGCAAATCTGAGCACCAAAAACCTAAAAGAGAAAGACTTGGATGTAGCTCTGTTAGATGCTGTTAGACAAGGCAACTTGATGATTGTACAAGATCTTATGTATCACGGAGCTGATCCTTATAATTATCAGAATACAGACATAGACAGCAAAAACTGCTTGCATGTCGCTGCTGAAAAAGGATTTATTGATATCGTTGAGCTTCTTGTGAAAGACAAACCTAGTAATGTACTATTAGAAGATAGATACCGCAACACTGCACTCATTCTTTGTCAGGGCAGTCATTGTGCTGCAAAAATCACAGAAATTCTGCTGAAAGTAGGGCTCTCTTATAATGCAAAAGTCACAGAAATGCTTCGGAAATCAGGCGCAGGCAATGTTTATATTGATGTACAAAACACAAAAGGTGAAACTGCTCTGATGAAAGCCACAGAGTTTGGAAACATCGGGGCCATGCTGCAACTAGGTTTTGATTCAGAGAACTGGGAGTTGAAGAACAGAAAAAGGAAAACTGCTTGTGACATAGCCAAAGAGATGGGATTTGATGGTTTGAAAGAAGCCCTTGTCACAAACCTGCAAGACAACATTGAATCTGAATATCCGACACCTATTTTCAAGGCAGTCTTAAACGGAAATGTTGAGCTAGTTGAACTGTTTTGTTCCTCCAGACTTATTGATGTGGACAAAATAAATGCGACTAGCATGACAGCTCTTGCATTAATTTTTTCGAACAAGTGTAGTGACATGACCATTTCTACGTCATCTGTTTCTGGTGAAAATGGTAGCAGAAATAAAGATGAACAAAGAAAAGACCAAGAAAATAAGTGCAGTTTTGAGAATATGGCTATCTCTGAAATATTCACAGAAAGAGAAATGAGAATGATCAATGCACTAGTGAAAGCTGGTGCTAATATTCATATTACCACCAATTACCCATGGTTGTACGAACCAAGCAAATGTCCTTTAGCATTAGCTGCTAAAATTGGGAATCTGGCTCTTGTCAAGTTTTTACTGGAGAATGCAGATAGCTCAAAGGGAAATGGTAGCTCTTATATCTCTGCAATAGAAATTGCTGTAAAAAATAACAGTTTTGGTATTGTACCAGCTCTGACGCCCATTTTGCAAACTCTGAAAGCATCGGATAAATCAAATTATAATTTACTCAAGGAGAGAATAAGTTTGTCATTCTATGCTGCATTGAAGGTAGGTAATGAAAAGTGTGCAGATCATCTCATTGATTTGCTTGACAAAGATCTTAATTTTGAGACTGCAATGAATGAAGCTCTCAAATCTGGCCATTATTCAATGTTCAACCTTGTGAAAAGAGTTGATCCTGGCAAATATGTACGCAATGTTGATCAATGTGTCAATTGGTTGTGCTCTGCCTGTCAAGGAGATTCTCCTAAAATTGTTGAAAGTCTTTTGCAGGATGGTGCAGCGGCAAAAGGCTTAAAGGATTTGAAGCAACAGCCGTTAATGCATTGCAAAAGTGCTCAAGTTTGTGAGCTGCTCTTAAAGAACGGTGCCAGAATAATGAAAAGAGGTCCTTTTTTACACTATCCTCAGGAAAAAGCTGCTGTTGTGCACGCTGTAGAGTCAAACAATGTTGGTGTTCTGAAAACTTTGATAAAATATAGTGCTACTGTAGACATTAATCTCTTGAACCTAGCACTGACTCTGCCAAAGTGCCAAGGAGAAATGCGAGAATATCTGTTGACCTTGGACATTGATCCCAACCAGCTTGATTATAAGGGAAGATCTTCACTTTCACTCACGGTAGTTGATGGAGACATCAAATCTGCAACTGCATTGGTACAAAAGGGAGCAGATGTCAATCTGAAACCATCAAGCTCATCTCCTCCCCTTATTTCTGCAGTAGAACAGAAATGTATAGATATCGATATGATCGAATTCCTGCTGGATAACGATGCAGATGTCAACATTATCAATTCAATCGGGGACTCGGCTCTCATTGTGCTTGCCAGGAAATACATCTCCACTGGCACCACTATGAAATTACTGGCTGCGAAAGGGGTGGACTTTAACTATATCAACAAAGATGACTGTACTGCTCTGATGGTTGCAGCCAAAGGGGAGTTCATTTATGCTTTTGAGAACTTGATAACATCTGGAGCTGACATCAATTTTCAGGTTAAAGGGTTAAGTCTATTGTCCTGGCTGTTGACTGATGAACGTTTCAAGGCTAAATTTATAAAACATCTTCTTGGACTTGGGGCCAAAGTCTCCAGAAGAGAAAGTATGTTTGCTGTTCACAGATGTTTGGCAGTTCATGAGATTGGCATTTTGTCAGCTCTCATTCACTCTGGAGACTTTCCTCCAATGTTACTTGACACAAGTTCTATAGAATGTAAAGTACAAAGCTCCATCTTGGAACGTTTTAAGGATGTTTTTTCCCCGCTTTGCATGGCTTTGTGTTGCAATTATCCAACAATTGCTCATGACATGTTGGAGGCAGGGTACGTGACGACCTCTGACCTCACTGTTCTGCCTTGGCACAATGGACTTCAAAATTTCTTGTCAGAGAGGTTGCGGGATTCTAAATACTCAAGGAGATGGGTAAGGTTTGATTCAGAAGAGGATACCATCAATCAGAGTCTAAACATCCTCAAAGAGATGTCAGCCAAGACGCCCACACTCTCACAGCTCTGTGCTGCACGTCTGTCTGAGCATGTTGGCTGGGAGCCTGGTCGCAGAGAGAAGATTAAATACTTCCCTTTACCAGTGCAGAAGTTGCTGATGTTCGAGAGCGGAAAATGTCATGTTGCAAATTCTTTAATTGATCCTGATTGCCCTGATCCAGACAGACGAGAAGAGGACGACCCTAATGGTGATAACATTCATTACGTACTCGAGCATGGCTACTACGGTTACATGTTGGGCGACTCGGATCTTGAAGATGACCTTGAGGAATATGCTAACCCTTCTTCTCTGGAACCGCCTTGGGGATCTGAGAGTGATGATGATTCATCAGATTCTCATAATTTTTTCTAAGATTATTCTAGAATCAAGGTTTTTTTTCAGTGTTTATCATATGGTGGTGTAATGCATGCCTCCTTTTTTTGTGTTCTTGAATTTTCGGGGTAATTTTAGGTAGGTTTTAAAATGTACATTTATAAGGGTGCCTGTGAAGATTTCTTAATTAACTTGGTCAGTGTTGTACATTTTAACTGTTGCATTCATCATACAGTGTAATTATTGACCAGTGACTGACTATTTGTTTGTTAAATGACAACTCTATTACAATTTGATTATGTATTAATAATCTTAGCTGTTTAACAGATCTGTAAAAATGTCTTCCAAAAAGTTTTATTGATAAATTTCCTTTGAGGAGAATTTAACTTTTTATAAATTTAGATAACAAATGGTTTGAAATTCACAATATTTATCATTGAAAAATACCTGCAGTAATTTCTTTTGAATATACAGTAAACAATGGTTAAACCCGGATCCACAGGGATGTCATTTTGTTTCAGTAAGTCATGGTTTAGGTGTAACAGAAGTATGCTGATTTTAGAACCTGTTCCTATGACTGTTGAAAAGGCAAGTTTTAATCTGTACCTGTGAGTGAACATACATTAGTACCAATTTGATAGTACTATCACACGCGTGTGAGGTTGCAGTGAATCCTCTAGATTTTTACAAAAAATCAGGGAAAGCTATATGGTTAATTTCAATGGGATTGTCTAGATAATATTTTTTTAACTTCAAAATATTCTTATTTACTTAGGTTTAAAGAGAAAAGAGAAAAGCATTATACTGATGGTTTTAACAAAAATCATATTTTGTTTCTTTATGAAACCTGCATATTTGTTTGTTTTTGCTAGTTTATACAATGCTATGATTAACTTTTTATGTTTCGTTAATATTTGTTATGGCACACAGTTAAAAGGTAGAAACACGGTTTCAATTATTAAAGACAAAACTTTGTTAATTATGTCCTGCAACTCTAAGAGAGTGTACCATCTTCAATGCTAAGTCTTTGAAATCAAAGTCAAAGATAAGTTCTTTTTTTTCTAAATAAATTCTTGGTGTAATAAGACAACTGTTTTTTTCTTTATTGTTGATAGTTTCAAAATTTAGAATATAGACAGGCCTAACATTTAGTAACAGTTACTGTAACTGTAACGTTATTATTAGGGTTATATATCCATACAATGTGTTTTTGTATTGATTAGGGCATGATATAAGCAAGACCTCGGTATAACATGCAACTGGATACAACATGATTTTTCATTTTTCCCCAGAAATCATGTTGTATGGGGGTTTTACTGTAGGTGGAAGTTCTCTTATCCAATTCTCTTACATTCCAACTTTTGTTGAGCCACAAGATGTCAATACCATTTCAATACCATGTCAATACCATGTCTAAGACAATAATTCTGGAATACCTCTAGTTTATTACTGGCAGCCTCAATGATAACACTTGTCTCACATTTAAGAGTGCATTGGTATGAATGTGGTTATTGGTTCGTAATTGCTGCTACTCTCCGCTTTACTACAGTCTTTAGTCAGTCCTAATGAGAGACCTGACTTTCATATGAACTTCATGTGTTGTGAAAGGCACTTAGCACTTACACTCATTAAACTCCTTTGCAATGATCATAATAACCATTCTAAATTTGTGTTTTCCCTAATTTCAGTCGACCAAAACCTGCCCCTCTGACAGCTGAACACAAGGCAGTGATGGCAGGTCTTCCCGATAACTTTGACTGGAGGAATATTGATGGTGTTAACTATGTGTCCCCTGTTAGGAATCAGGGTAAGAATATTGATGGTGTTAACTATGTGTCCCCTGTTAGGAATCAGGGTAAGAATATTGATGGTGTTAACTACATATCCTCAGTTAGGAATCAGGGTAAGAAAATTGATGGTGTTAACTATGTGTCCTCTGTTAGGAATCAGGGACAGAGAATTGCTCACATTTTTTTTACCTTACATTACCTTACTACTCTGGGAGTTCTCGAGGACATCGCTGAAACCACAAATTATGGTCATACATCTTTTATCATACCTTCGTCCTTTTCTGTCATATTGTTTTGAAACTATTAGTACAACAATAAGTTTGTGTGACAGTTTTAAAAAGAAGTTTTATTTAAAGGTAAACATTATTTTTATAATATAGCCTAAAGCTTATAGCCTTTCAAATACTATTATTTTTAAGGTGAAGATGCTTTTATCCAAGTTTAACCTTAAAATTTCTGGATTTGATGTCGAAAGTAAATGGTCACATTCATCTGATTTTCATTTTGATATTTGTATTCTATACATTTTTTCTAGAATTAGTATTATATGTTGCTTGTATACTGAGAACACATATTATACACACATGTATGCTCACATACACTCAAAACATCAATAGAAAGAAGTTATCACAAAGGACAAATAAAGTTGATGCAAATATGAGTAGGGTTGAACACAAAAAGGATGTATGAACGGAAAAGCTGTTGAGAAAAAATGACGAATTATAAATATTACCTTCATGAATGTCTTGATTCCACAGGTGGGTGTGGCAGTTGTTATGCTTTTGGTTCATTGGCAATGAATGAAGCTCGTGTTAGAATCATGACCAACAACACACAGAAACCAGTTTTTTCTACGCAAGATATAGTGGAGTGCAGTGAATATTCTCAAGGTGCGTGGCTAATTCTATTGAAATATCTGCAAACCTCATGGCATGGGTAGTCTATTCTTTGGTCTCAGGATCATCAGGTTTCAAAAATAGCTTTGAGAATGGCAATTGTACCCATTTTCTTGAAGGTGTGGTAACCTCCAGGTAATGTCACTGGATTAGACATAATAAGAGGGTTTGGGTTCAAATCCGGTCAATTCCGCAACCACTTTCCACAGACTTGGTCCTTAGTCAAGATTTAATGTGGGATCTTTAATCTAGTCGTTTAACCTTCATATGTTGTCAGAAGTGTAAATCCCTTAAGTTACAGCAACCAAAAAAGGTTCTGTCCTCATTCAAATGTTGATAGAGACTTCAACTGAAAAAAATCTGAATGAGGATTGTTATATTTAATATAGACTACTTGTATGCTTTAAAGAAGCTGAAAAGTCACAAAATTATCTAATTTTTCTCTCTATTAAGGTTATATATAGTAGAATGTACTTGTAAAGTGTATTTAGACAGCTAAATTGACTGGATACTGTGCTCTTAAATGCTGCCTACATTTGATAGTGCTGGATTTATTCTGTACATTCCGACATGAGCCAACAGTTGTATTATTAGAAGTTGAACGTCCAACATTCTCGTCATTTGCACTAGCGAAGCATGTTTGAGAGGGGAGTACTAGCTAGTGTATACTTTTGCAGAACCAATAATGTCAAATAAAATATACTTATAAATATTGAAAAATAAACATTCTTAATGTTCTGTTCCAGGGAAACAGAGTAGGTTAAGAAAAATAGTACTCTATGTACCCTTGTGAAAATGTTGAGACATCTAGAAAGTTAAGGACTGCAATGCTCAACTAAAAAACATTGCAATTTGTTTTAAGCAAGGGGCAGCTCACATGTGTGTGTGTATACACGTCTCTGCTCAAAATACATTTATTGTGGTGACCCATTAACGGTTTTAGTTGCTTTTCCTCTTTGTGCTTATTCTTCTTCCATGCCGATGATTTACTCATAACATGAGAAGGACATCAGCTCTACATCAGATAATCCTGGAGTCAAGCTGACAGAGAATCGAAGACTGGTAACATTTCTATTATGTGTACAATATCCCAATCATTTCGATCATCTGGTGTCAAGTCTGTAATTTTCTGCTTATTTTCTTATTATGGACTTTCTGTATGTCTATACCCTGTAGGTTGCAGTGGTGGTTTCCCTTATCTGGTTGGTGGCAAGTATGCAGAGGACTTTGGTCTAGTATTGGAACATTGCAACCCATACAAAGGCAAAGATGGCAAATGCCAGACTGATCCAAAGTGTCCTCGTCATTACTCAACAGGATACAAATATGTAGGAGGATATTATGGCGGGTAAGAAAGTCTTTAAGCTTTGACATGTTATTGAGGGTGCTTTGCTGACCCCTCCCCTTTAATTCGGCCTAAACTGTTTCTTCATGACCCTTGGAAACCCTTAAAACAGAATTCTGCAATCATCAAAAACTGTTCAAGCAGTCATTTTGGGCTTACCAAAAGTCATAAAATGAAAGTCATCGGAGTTGTTCTCAAATGAAAGGTCTGGTAGAGATGCTTTCAAAAATATAATTTTTCTGCCATACAACAACCATTATTTCAAGAGTTATGAGTCGAAACTTGACTAGCTGACCACTATTCTTTGTGGGCCAAGGTCTTTGTAAAAAAAACATGTGACACATCAAATACTAGTCTGGACAGGACATGGGGAAATAAAACATTTACAATGAATTTTGGCTCTGCAAACATGAGTTATCAGTCACACTTTTAGCTAAATGCTCATTATTAATATTGCATTTTTTCGTATTCAGTGTCAATGGTCTCAGCTAAGTAGATGTGTCACCAAAATAATGATCATTCCATATTATTTAAACTGATATTTTTTTACTTTACCAATGTCAAATTTAAGATACATTGTTCAATCAAAGTAGACACAGGTCTATATAAAATTTGTAATAGAAGTAAAAAATATTTTTGTGGCAATTACAGTTCAGAAAGTTTTTATTTTGTTAAACATATTGTAATTGAAACACAATAAATGCTTCTAACTTATCATCATTGGGACAGCAATCTATTCTCGATATTTCAGTTGTAACGAGGTATTGATGATGCAAGCCATCTATGAAAATGGACCAATTGCAATAAACTTTGAGGTATACAATGACCTGATGTCGTACAAATCTGGGGTCTATCATCATATTCCCTCCCTTGGTGCTTCAAGGGAATTCAACCCCTTTGAGTTGACCAATCACATTGTGCTGGCTGTAGGGTGGGGAGTGTCTGAGTCAACTGGACAGAAGTACTGGATTGTCAAGAACAGCTGGGGGGAGACATGGGGCATGAAAGGCTACTTTTGGATTCAACGTGGCAATGACGAGTGTGCATTTGAAAGTATAGCTGCTGAGTCATTCCCAGTTATGTCTACACATTAAGATTGTTCTACTATCTGGTTTATTAAGCTTGAAAATTATCTAGACAAAATACAAACCCTACGCATCTGAAAGAATACAATTTGTTTTTAATATGTCCACTGTGCCATTCAAGAAGTGATGAAAAAGATTGAATTATCCAAATATTTTCTACTTTTATAATACTGTTTTTCATTTTTCTACATACAGTCAAACACGCCTATGTCAGATTTTTGCTTAATTGGGACAAAAACCTGACTCCTGTTTTTTTTTTCTATCTTTATCTTTGTTACTTTAAAACTGATGTTTTTTTGTCAGGCAATATCATGCTACAAAAAATTGGTTTAAGCAAGTTCGACTGTTATGTTATTTGATTTGAAAAACAGGATCAAAATTATTTTTTTATATTATATATTAATTATATATTTTTTTTTTTTGAAAATTATTTTTCTTTGAATTTTCCAGAAATTACAATATTTAAGATGTAGTAAAGTAGTTTTCCTGGTGAACTGAATTGCTATGAGTGCAAACTTGATTGAACAATGTATCTTTGATTAGTTTATGTTAAAGCATGAAAATATTAGACTGCTTTTATAGTTTTCTATAATTTATATGATTATGACTGACTGTTTTAAAATCTTTTTTAGTTGCAATGAAGCAGTGATGATGGAGGCATTGTACAACCGAGGTCCTATCTCTGTAGCCTTTATGGTATACAAGGATTTCATGTCTTACAAGTCTGGGATATACCAGCACACTTACACTGGTTTAGAAGGAAATTCCTTCAACCCCTTTGAGCTGACTAACCACGCTGTGCTTATGGTCGGCTGGGGCACTGTCAAGGAGACAGGTGACAAATACTGGATTGTGAAGAACAGCTGGGGTGAATCTTGGGGTCAGAAGGGCTACTTCTGGATCAAGCGTGGAAGTGATGAGTGTGCAATGGAGAGTGTGGCAGTCGAGTCTAATCCTGTTTTTACATCTTTGAAATTATAATTGTTTGGTAGATATGAAAATGTTGATTTATGTCAGTATTTGAGAACTTGTCATGTCTAGTCTTTGAAATGTATTTAGGGTTGTCTGTAGCATTTATGTATGTGTCAGCTTGTGTATGTGAGTGGTTTGGAGAAGTTAGATATTTCAGACTTTGGAAGATTCAGTATTCTTTTGTGGAACTACTAGATGGCTAAGGCTATTTTTTTTAAAGAATTATCACCTAATATTTTCATTAACTCAAACTGAAAACCCATTTTGATGAGTCATGCTTAAGTTCTTAACTAATACCTAAGAAGGTCTGAATGATCATTTTGCTTTTAGTTTGTTGAACATTTAAATCTGAGTCATATTTTTTACTTCTGGTTTGTTAAATATATAAATTCTGAATCATCTGGTCTAGTCAAAATACATCTGCATTTTCCAAGGTCTGGAAACTCAGTTAACCATGAGGCATATTGTTTCATTGCTATTGCTAATCAAAAACAGCTGCTTTATATATTTATGAAATGTTGATAATTAAATGCTTGTTTTTTAATTCCATTCTCTAAATTCCTGTTTTGTTTTTGATAAAAATAAAATTGTTTGTTGGAATTTGTCAGAATTGTTTTATGAATTATTTGCAAAAAGTTATTTTTAGCTACTGACAAGTCATGCAGTAATATCTTTTATTCCATAAGCTGAATGGAAATCATAGACGGTTTACTAGAACAATAAACGTTTTCGATATAGAAAATAAAGTGTGTTGACACAA
>JAUUEB010251375.1:2909-13323 GCA_032362205.1 Clione limacina | reverse complement strand
CAACAGAGGAAGTGCACCAGAGTTATTAAGTGTTCACTATAAGTGACAAAAAACGTAGGTTCTTAATTCAGTATGTACTTATATGAAGCAGTGAAGCATTTTTTAGCGACAGAATTACAGATAGAAAGATAGATTGTAAGAGAGACTTATAAAGAAATTGAAAAGGCGTGGCTTTTAAAAAAGAACTGACTGCGATTTCAAAGACTCAGCATTGAAGATCGTACGTCCACTTTCCTCCCTCACTGCGCGGTCATAATTCAGTCAATCACAGAGGCACGAGTGGCGACTATTGAAACAATTCTGATGCAGGCATGACATGAGACAATAATAATTGCATCACATGAATTGGAAACAGCTGTTGTGTTTCACAAAATAATTATCAAACTGATTCATTTTTCTTGGTATCGCTTAACAATTTCTTTAATTCTTGTTCGTTATAAGTGATTTCTTATAAATTGTAGTTCGATATAAAAAATATATTTTAATGGTAGAAAGAGTGATATATATTAAGGTAGATTTTACTTTGTTCGTAATAACTGATTATTCGTTATAAGTGAATTCACCTGTACCTTATTTTTTAAACTTTGTGCCGTAACATATACAGATGAATTCACTTGTAACGAATTGTTTGGGAACCAAAAAAATGTTCGTTATAACTAAATTTGTTTTTATAAATTTCTCCCTAATTTAAAAAAGCTATTTCATGCATAAGGTAACAGTTGACCAACTTTGATAACATTTTGTTTTTGATCCTATGTTTTTCATTTTGGTCAATATATGATGTAGGCTCTCACAGAGAACTATCTCCTGGAATTGACCCATCTAGTGAGCAAGTGCCCAGACCTTTGGTTTCAGCCATTGGTACAAGACCTGTAACTGGTGAAATTTCAAACAATTGCTTTTAGCTTTGCTGCACCTTTTCCTTTGAACTAGTTTAGGAGAGGGCGTCATTTGGGAAACAATATAAATATTTGTGTGTAATATGGAGCATGATGGTTACTGCCTTTGATTGACCATGTAATGATATACTTACTATTTTTCTTTAATGCAAAAAATAGTCCTCTTTCTCATCTATAAAACAAAAGCTTTTTCCCGTCCAAGTTGCACATACAACTCATCAAAGGCAATACTCTGGTATTCATTTCTTTATCTGTTGCATTTAAAATACAAAAATATTCCAAATACTAGTAAGAAGCTATCCATTTTTCTAGATGGAACAGATAATTTACAACAGATATACAAGCAAATATGCCTTAAGTGACAGAAATTTGATTTGAAAATTCCTCAATTTATGCAAACTTGGTTTGTTATGTAGGTGTTTTCTAAAGAAAGCTAAATTGTATTGGCCCCTTCTTCTAACATAATAATCATTATTGTGCAGGCATGGCTAGCTTCTGTATTGTAGAGGTGTTTTTTTTAGAAAGATTAGCTGTTCAAATCATTCTTTGTCTTGAACAAAACCTGCTTAGATTGGATGAATTATTGAAGAAAATGTTTCCCAAATACCTGTTTTTAGCTAGTTGGCGGGCTGTACATTCATTAGACCAGATTTAAAAAAAAACAATAATCTCAACATTTTTTAATGTAAACCCCAATGAAGCATGCAACTCCCCCCCCCCCCCACCCCCAAAAAAAAACTTTTCTGTCTCCACCCTTAAAGATCCATGTGACCTGCTTTCAAAACCGCTAAAAACGCATACTCTCGATAAGTTTGGTTCTGTGAATACCTTTTTTGTCTTAAGGCAGACCCTTAAAGGGAAAGGCTGAAAAACATGTTTTTGGCTTGAATAATGTGGACATCTTTTGAGGATTTTTTTTACACTAAACAACGTTCTGTGGTTGTTCCAAGTTATTTTCATTTCTCTCTTTTTACCTCATTTCATTAAATAAACTTTAAATATTTCAATCATGGGTCATTGTTGAAAAAAATTTTATATCACATAAGCAATTCATTTTAAGATGCATTACTTGCTTAATTAAATTTAACTTTGTCACATCGACGTTACCCAACTTCCTCTAAGAAGTAGCTCAAAAGAAGTAGCTCAAAAGAAGAAGAAATCATCCAAAGAGCAATTCCCCCTGAGGTTCCAATGCATAAATAAATGTGATTAAAAAGGCAAAAGCTCAAACGCTTCTCGCTGTTGGTAATGATGCCAACACTCCCACAGCTTGAAGAAATAGAAGAAGCAAGTATTGGAAAATCAATTTCCCCCTAAAGGTTTCCAATGGTATAATGTTAATCAAAAAGATCACCTCAGAAAATCAATAATCCCTACAATTTTAAAATTCTAGATATACGTGTCCCTGTATTCCCAAATATGCCCCCACAGTTTGAATAAGAAATAGAAAGTCTCAACAGACCAAACCTCTGGTATTTTCAATGTATAAAATGAAGAGACAAGCTTAACAGAACGTAACGAAATAGAATAGGCCAAAGGGAAAGAAAGACACACTATTGTGTTAGTGAGCTATTCTAAACGGCCACACGATGTAGTGCGATTCAAAAGTTGGTGTGTCGCCTTACACTATTACTATTATTGTGTATTGAGCTTTTGTTTATCACAGGCCGGATTTGTATAAACATGTTGTTCTAAGAAAGGGATATAGGGAAAATAGAATAAATTAATAAAATCTCAAAAAGTTGGATTTTCATGAATTTTTGTATTTTAAGTACCCCTTTGGTATGAAAGTTATCATGTGTACAGCGAAATCCATCCTTTGAATTTTGAGGAAATCGTGTCAAAATCAAGCATACAATACAGCGTATATTGTTATAGATAAAACAAATTTCATTTGACTGAAAGATTGGTCAATATTAATCAGCGTCCGATAAAACGTTCGAGCAGAAAGATTTAAAAAATTGCCAATCTTACTACGATTTAAAAAATATATGAATTTTCCGTTTTTTATTTTCAACGATTGTATAAGTCTCTGTTTACACTCATCTTTAACAGAAGCCCTGGTAATGAACGCTGATGCTGATATGTTTCAGTTTTATTGGAAATTCCCTGACTTGCCAATCGGAGCAGTCTGTCTTATACAGGTCTCTGTGTTTATTTCACGTCTGCTTGGCAACAACTATGGCCAGTATACACAAAAGAAATGGCATTTAGCCTTAGAGAAAGAAAACAAATTTCGAGTTTGCAACAATGAATATCTGCAGAAAAATTATGAAATACATTAAGAAAGAAGATATCCGGAGAATAATAAGGATCTAAGGGGGAAACAACAAATATCTTTGAAGAATCAACTACTGCACCTTTCAAAATAGACCTTCCTGAAAATGATTCAGATAATTCAATAGAAACATAAGATGGGATATTGGATGACGCAAAAAAAACACAAATGACAATTTAAAGAATCGCCTTTTGTGAGTTGACTGATTGGGTAAGATTTGAGTTTAGTATCATCTTATTAAAAAAATTAAGAGAATATACCCGAGTCAAATCATTCATATATATATATATATATAACTTGTTTGGATGGGAGGTAATAGCCGCCGCGACTGGAAACTTAAGAAACCTTTGGATCTGATAAGCTCTGCTCGCAAAAAGGACAAATTATTATCTGACCCTGATGTTAATTGTGTGCCAGCAAAATACTTTTGAAAGTGGATGGTGACAGGTAGCTTCTATATTCATGCAAATCTTTCTAGGCGATATTATAAGCTTATGTTTACCACATTTTTCCTTACTTTTAATTTGCTTCAGTCCTTTAAGTTCGGTATAGAAATGGCATTTGTCTATTTAAATTTATCAATTTATGTAAAAGTGTCATTTATGTGGACTCTGAGGATAGATTTATTACAATACCCTTGCATATTTAGCTTAATTTGATTTTTTGAAATCTGAGTCCACTTATTCTTCGTTAAATTTTTAATGTGCCCTCCCTTTTTCTCCATCCCTCTTGAGTCTCAAGTACTTTTGTTTTGTTTATACTTGCTTCGCTTGGCAGTGATTTGTGATGCTTTGTATTTAAATTTAACGAGCCCCAATTGTTCTGCTATAGCACAATCCTCCACTGGACTGGTCTTTCTCTCAAGTGTGTTGTTTTACCGATCTGTCTAGGTATTGAACTAATGGGTTTACAGTGGTATGGTATACAATTTTGACACACAGCTTAATATTTACTTGGGGTCGGGACTGAAATCCAGAAATTAATTTATGCAAAATATTTATTTATTTAAGCAAAAATATCTATAATTGTTCTTTTCATTCATAGTTTCCTCAATGATCTTTTGAATCCATCCAGTACTTCAGTATCCATGATAAGGGGATTGCATGAGGGTTTTTAAAGTTTTAATCTTTACCATTCCTTTTTTATGTCCTGTCCTGTGCACCATAGATTACTGCCAAATTTTACAATTACTGCCAAACTTATTGAAATAGAATGTGGTGCAGTCCAGTGCTGTGTCCCCGCATGTCATTTTAGAAGGGCGGGGTGGAAGGATTGTCGCCACCTGTGTATTCGTTTTCAATTGAATCACATTGTTGCACGTCTTGCAACTCTGATCTCATTATACAAGACTGAAAGCAACTTAGCACTGTTGTAGAGGCACGCCTTGACGATAAATTGTATTTGTAGTACTAGTTACATTATTTTTTTCTGAGTAACACATTTGATATTTACCTCTAACATTTTGCAAGGGATTTATTTCTGCTAATTGCGTCATTTCTTGCAAACAATGAGAAAATAAGTCGCTTGCTGGAAAAAAGGTTATACAGTACCTTTTTAAATAGTATATTGTTGTTAATCATGTTTACTTAAAATCCCTTTGAACTTAAGACAGTAGTAGCGTAGCTTATTCATAAGCAAAAAACAAATTTCATGCTCAAAATGATCTCACATGTTTCAAGTTTCTTTTGTTACTTGTCAACCATTGCATTGACCATGTGGCTTGGGGAACTCTGGTTTCATAAATTTCAGCCTCCCTGTTTCATGATTTAAGCTTAAGATTGCTTACATCCATGGTTATATATTGTAAGATGGTACAATGATGATTGTCTGGGCATTGAAAGCAGGGTATTGGACCTGGAGCCAAAGGGTTTTCAGTTGTGACTCCAGCTCCAGTACTTTTTCTAACAAAAGAGAATAAAAGTAAATATTAATTCCTGAAGTGTAAAACTTACTGAAATAAATTAGAAATTGTGGTTTTGGAATGAGTTTTTTCTGGTAATTTAGTCATGGCTGCCACTTCTCCGGTAGGTTCCGGATTCAAAATATGCTCATAATTTTTTTTCGAATTCGCATTAAAAATCGGCCGTTGAACGTAACAAAAACACGGAATTTGACAGCTGAACACACTTCCCCAGGACTTGAGTTTTGGGACTTAAGCCTTCCATTTTTCTATAGATTAATGACACTGTCGATTAGAAAATTATATTCTGTTTCATTTGAGACCGACTTTATCAAAATCTAGTTTATTTTTTACCAGGTTTCATGGTTATTTTAGTACACATATTGTCGATTTTTCGGACATCCTGTGAATCTGTTTTCATGAGTTTTGGGGCGTAAACTTTCCGATAGAGTTATAATACTATCGCTTAGTGGATTATATTCCGTTTCATTTGAGACCAACTATATCAAAATCGCTTTATTTTTGACCAAGTTATGGCTATTTTAATACACATATCGCAGATTTTTTCGGAAATTGATGCGAATCCGTTTTCATGTTTTAGGATGTCAACCTTCCGTTTTCTGATAGATTTGTGATACTTAAAAGATAATACTCCCTTTCATCTGAGACCAACTTTATCAAAATTGTTTGATATTTGACCAAGATGTAGTCATTTTAGTATACCTACCAAACCTTCCTGTTAAAGATAAGACACATTTTCAACATTGCCTTAGAAACAGGTTTAAATTAATTCAGGTTCTATCAATGCATTCCTCTCCTGACCGTGTCCTAAAATTATTGCTTCTTGGTATAATAGTTGAGGCAATAAAGTGATTATATCAAAATCAGTAAATTTAACCCTACCCTTGCTGGCATCCCTGCATAATGTAATAATCATTGATTTTAAGCAAACTCAGATGCTGTCAAATATTTATTCTTTCATATTTATGTCTTTATTATTTTTTTGTATTAATATTATCATCATTTTGTTTATATTAAGTTATTAAGTTTTTATATGTGTGTATATATATAGTGATAACATCAAATAAGGCTTTTTTATATAAAGCACATTGGGTCGTATATTTCATGCGTTATTTTCAGGAATGGGAGAATCTTGAAAAGTCATTTCAGGATTGGGGAAAAAAATTTGTGGCACCCATGCATTTAGTTCAAATTAAAAAAGGTTAAATTGCTGGAGCTGACTTATTAAAAAGTGCTGAAGCTGCACCATTAGACATTCAATTCAAGTTAAATGCAATGATATATTTTGTAAATGTTTTTGTATATGACTGGTCAGAACAATAAGGCCAAAAAAAGGTCTGTTTCCACCAACATGGTCCAACAAAATATAAGGTAGGTAGGTAGGGATTGAATTATATTTTTTTTTACTCGTGATGAACAAGTCTTTAAAACATCAACCAAGTCCAACTAAATGCCAAAAATGTGATGATTGCTAGATTCAAGGAGACCAGACAGACTTTACTTCCACTTTACAGTGATGATCAGTTCAGATAAGGATCTCCTAATAAAAAATCTAAAAAAAATATTTTTTCCACAAAATCGAAAAAATCAGGTAGGGTCGAGAGGGTTAGTGGAAACATACCTATTTATTTTTTTGGCCTAACCCATGATAGCTGCAATTTTAACAAAATGTTGTTCTTTTCCCCCAATAGATTCCCAGAGCTCCACACCCCCTCTAAGTCGAAAATCTCCAACTTCAGACCAGGGTGTGCAAGTTCAGCCTACCAGTCCTGAAAAACCCAGCGATAGTCACCACCATCATCATATGGTCCATGCTCATCAACATCATCAGCACCCTCGAGGTTCATCCAATAGGAGAGGAAGTGCAAGCAGTGGGGGTCATCCTGGACACAGGGGAGGACATCATGAGCACAGTGGTGGACATCCTGGACACAGTGGTGGACATCATGAACACAGTGGTGGACATCCTGGACACGCTGGGGGGCATCCTGGACATAGGGGAGGACATCCTGGACACAGGGGAGGACATCCTGGACACCATATGGATCATCAGGATCATGGTGAACGAGGCCCTCCTTCAGCATCTTATTCAAGAGGACGTAGTAGTAATAGAGGTTTTTATCCAATCAACCCCTTCCTCCTTTTTTAAAAAGTCTGATTACCAAGCCATTTTGATATGAAAAGACACCTGCTAGTATTAAGTCATCTTTTTTGTCATTCAGCACTTTATCACTATTGTAATGGTGATTTTAATAGTAACTTTTCATTTTCATGTGGATACAAATTGATAATTGACCAGTGTCTCTGATTACTTTTGTGCCATTTACATTGATATTTTTTGTTACACATCACATGAAGCGTGTGTGGAAAAGCTGCTCGGTTGGCAGAATACAAGATGGTGTTGCAACCTCTCGTCTGTAAACAGAGCGACTATGAGGTTTTTTTGGGGAAGTGAAACCCCACTTGACTTAGCAGTAGAACTTTCTACAACTAATTAAAAAATGAAATTAGGTTTTTGACAGATTCGAACCTGGATAGATAGATGCTTAAACCATGAAGTCGGTTGAAATTTAAGGTTGAAAAAAACTAAATATTATTTACCGGTACTATTATTTATGGTACTTAAATATGGAACGTATGCCTATTTTAGTACCGTGGGTGGGTCCTATTTTTGGTTGATGTATTTTAGTACCATGGTACTAAAATACATTTTTGGGTGGGTGTCTAAATTGTTTGGCTTTTAGTAATACATATTTGATGGGGAAAAGTGACGATTTTGGACGAAAACCTTGCTGCAAAGCCCTAATTAATTTTTCTTTTACAAAATCGATATCTTGTTTATCATAAAGCTACTTATTTTAATGATTTGAATTATCATTGTTATTTGTTATATATGAGACAAATAGCAAAGATTTGCTATGTTTGGTTAAAATAGTTCACAAGTTTGACGAAAAAAGTCTGTAACTAGATTTCAAGGGGTGGGGTGTGTCAATTATTTTGGGATGTATTTTAGTACCATGTCCAGCCTGGGTCCAGGAGGTGGGTGGGTACCTCAAAGAGGCAAATGTATTTTAGTACCCATGTTCCGTATTTTAGTACCATGGCATCCCCCCGCCACTATCTGACTCCTTAAACTTGTTAGTGAGCCAGTTTAGGTAATATAGTTTTGTTTTGAATAATGCCTGGGTGGAACCTTTCTTAGTGTTTGCACAAAAATTCTCTGCCATTGTGTCCCTGAAGGACTAGAGTAGATTCAATATTTTTCAATCTCACAGGTCCAATGCGAGGTGGCCCACCAAGAGGGGGTCCAAGAAATGGTTCTCGTGGGCAGAGAGGTGGGAGGTCATCTGAGCCTTTAAAGTTTGATACAGATTTTGATTTTGAGACGTCCAATGCTCAGTTTGCCAAAGATGATATTGAAAAGGAATTGAAAAACTTGTCCCTAAGTAAGTATTAATTACTTTTTTTTTTAAATTAACTATTTCATTTTCATAAACTTTCTTGTCTGCTTAATGTGTAGCACATTCCAGGCCAATTGCTTTTTTGTAATTTGCTCTATTCCTAGAGTTTTTTATTTGATTAGATACCTTTATATAAGTTTTATTTTATAGCTGTTTAAAAGTTTAAACTTTTTAAAAATAATGAAATTACCATTTTCAAGACAATTTTATCTGCATATGGGTCAAAAGATATGCAGATGACACAGCCCTCATAGCAGACAACATCACAAGCATGAGAAGAATATTGCTCTGAGTAGATGCTGCTGGAAGCAAAGTAGGTTGAAAATCAACAGACAAAATACTGTAATGGAACAATTTTTGGAAAATGTAAAGACATTTAAGTATTTGGGCTCTATTAAGACAAATGATGGAACTTGTACACAAAGATATCAAATGTAGAAGATGATCCAGCCCAACAGCATCTGGAAGGACAGTGGATCTTAAAACAAAAATCCTAAAATGCCTGTTTGGTCAGTTGTTTTGTACGGCAGTGAAGCATGGACACTACGAAAAGATGAAAACAAAATTCATGCAGCAGAAATATGGTTCTATAGAAGACTACTGCGAGTCAAATGGACCACCAGGAGAACTAACGAAAATGTCCCAGAAGAACTGGTTGTGCAGCGGCAGATGTCAACAGTACTTCAGGGCAAGTTGGAGTCGAAAAGAAGGAAAGGAAGACCTCCCACATCCTTGATAGAAAATGCAGAGAAAGCAACCGACCTTCCACTTCATGAGATGATTCATCGAAACAGATGGTGATCAATTGTGGAGCCATCTAGCTTAATTATAATTTCACTTGTGCTTTGTGTGATGACAGTATATAGCAGGCTTTCCATTTTTCCTCAAACTGAGGAAATCCTCCAATTCCAAATTTTTAGATTGGTTTCTTAAAGAAAAACAAAATTGGTGCCAAAATCTTATATTTTGTGAAATCTCAATGGAAAGCCTGATATAGAGTCTAAGAACGTTTGTTTTCTGTGCTTTGAAATTATTATTTTCTTTTGTAAATGTGTTTGGTTTCTTTTCATAAGTTTTTCTGTCTAATTTAAGCTGAGAAGGGAGTAAATGGAGACAAAGCTGAGGAAGATCCAGAAGTAGAAGAAGATGAAGAGGTTGAGGAAGAGGAGGACCCTACCTTTTATGACCAGAAGAAATCATTTTTTGACAATATTAGTTGCGAAGCAACAGAGAGATCAAAAGGGTAAGTTTCTCATAACCACTTTGCATTGTTAGATATCTATTTAAGACTATAAAGTTCATTGTTCATTAATTTAAGTTACGAGACAAAATGGCATACGGAATTCACTTTTTATGGACTGGTGGTGACAAAAGTCATGAGTTTCTGTGCGAACTCAGTTACAAATTATATTTCCATTTTAACTATACGCGTGAGAGATAGAAGAGATTCAACATATTTAACTGAACTGATGATATTCTGTGTATCAAATGTGTGTAAGGATTATATAGGAACATCAGTCTCAAGTATGATAAAATGCATTGTATCAGGGGTGTAAATTCTTCAGGCAATTTCAGACAAAAATGAATTATCAGAATTTTCCGGTGTTAAATTTATATTGCTGTGATTTTATTTTTATCTATTTGTGATGGGATTTTTGTGTATTTACAAATTGAATTTGATGAATTATCTCCTAGCTTAGCTGATTTTTCATTCATTTTTGTAGCAATTAGTTTTTTGGCAATTGTGCCAGAAAAAGGTTATTTCGACTTGTATTTGCAATAATGTCAAAGCTTGCAAGGGACTGGGGGGGGGGGGGGGGGGGGGGGGGGGGGGGGGGGGGGGGGGGGGGGGGGG
>JAUUEB010251264.1:0-13325 GCA_032362205.1 Clione limacina | reverse complement strand
TGATCTTTCGCCAACCATCCGGTCAGGTTCATCAGCTTGAACTGTTTGTCACATGACCTGATGATGACGATTGGTCACATGACAAAACAGCTTGGTAGATGGGGGGCAGGCTGTGTCATTCCCTCCTTTAGTTCCCCAATATGTTTATGTATAAATGCCTTTGTAAAAACTATATGTGATATTAAGTGAACCATTATGATATTAACCAGTTGTAATTCACAGTAAATATGTACATTCCCTAGGCAAGTGTGACAATAAGCAGATGTGATATTATAAGCATGTTGAGGATGAAAAGACTCTACTGTATATATGTATTATTGTACACTAGTAACTGTTCTTTTTTCACATGTGACAGCTTTGTCCTGTACCTGAAGGTGTCCAAATGATTCCAGAGCGTCACAGTCATACAGACGTAGAAGTTGTGTTTCCTGTGACCTCACCACCCATGTCTGTGACATCCTTTAATGTGAAGATAACCAGAGGTCAGTGCAGGTGGCCAAGAACAGTTAATCTGTGGCTATTTTTAGAAAAAAATCATGGTATTTCTGTTTATAGTAAATGAGAAATCAAAAGCTTATTAGAAACACATGTTAGGTAAAACTGTATGAAATTATGAGGCTTATTCATGAGCTTCTCAAAAAATCCTTATATCAATAATATATAACTCTTAATCATGAGATCCATCTCAAATTATGAGAAAATTAATATCAAAATCAAGAAACAGTACTAGATACACAAGATTTGATGTTTCTGTAAAATTATTCCTTATAAGAATATTGGGATCCACTGCTCTAGAGCATAGACATGAGATTGACGAATATCTTTTCTCTAAGAATCAAGAATAAATCAATTTGTGGGTATGAGAATGGATTTTACATTGATTGATGGGGTGTGACTAGTTCACTGCTGTCTACACTTATTATCTAATCAGTAGGACATTATTATATTAAACAATTATTATTGCTTTTTTATTGCTCTTTTATTGCAAGCATTTTATATCTTTTATTTATCATTTGTCAGTTTCTAATTATCCGTTAAAGTGTAAAAAAAACCTTTTGATTTCTCGTAGACTCCCAAAGAAAAAAATTGCTGCCTCATTTTTAAATATTTAATTTTAAACAAGTAAAAGATGTGACAAAATTTCAGTTAAAGATATAAACATCAAATCTTTTCTCATAGACAAGAAATAGTTTGCCTTATCTAAGTAGTCTAAGCTTGATATCTGTTTGTTTGACTGTATTAGTGCTTAATTCAAGGTATATCTTTAAAGACCATGTTAGTATTGTTAGTATAAATATTTGATGGACTAAACTTTGAATAACCGTAACATGATAACAAACCTCATAATTTTCATTTCTTTTCCTAGGAGGGTCAAAGCCCGTTCTTGAAAGACCTTCAACCCTGACAGAATTAAGCATTGAAAATGAGGTTGGTGCCAAATATTTGGCTCTAAGAGAGAATCATACTTAGACATAGTTACTGTTATGATTATGAATTATTTTGTATTATCAGAAAGATCACAATCGTAATTGGTTTGTTTTTACAGATAACATTTCTTCTTCTTCAATCATTCAAAGGGAGTCAACTGTTGTTGATTGAATTTTACATTAGCATAGCCTACTACTTTTAACACACTCATGTTTTTTTTGGTCAACACATATTATTGCGTTGACACTTTGGTGCGTCCCTTCGCCCAGGTGGTGACCGTTATCCGTCTTCAGAAGTACTCTTATATTTAGACTATTAGAGTTGGACAGTTTTTGGTAGGATGTTTTTAATTTTTGCCCAGATGGTACTCTGAGCAACCACCAGGGTTTCTTTAGCGTGCGTCTGCGCACAGGACATCCCTTTTTATCGTCCGTCTCCGATAAGACTAGGTACATGATCCTGCCTTCCAAGGATCGAGGACATGCAAGTACTGACAATGTAATCTGTTTGCACGATTGGTATGCACCAACCACATATCACGATAGTCAATTTTTACCTTGAAAAATGTGTCCTATTGAGGGAGTCGAACCTACAACGTTTTTTCCAGACCACCGGCTCAGGGATCAAATTACGCTCTAAGTCTGACCTCCTGGATCACTCGGCCATCGTGCCTCATTATTATTTCTGAAAACACATTTAAATGTTTACCATTGTTTGAAAATGCCATAAAATGTTAATATCTTTCAACATAAATATTAGGCATTATGGTATAATTTAAGCTGCTTGACTCTTATGAAAGGACTTTGGTTCGAATCTTTGGTTTGTTTTTACATCTATCATTTCTTCTTCTTCAATCTTTCAAACGGAGTCAACTGTTTTTGATTGAATTTTGCGTTAGCATACTGCTTTTAACACACTCCTATTTTTTTTTGCCTAACACGTATTTTGCGTTAACACTTTGGGGCTTTACTTCACTTAGAGGGCGGCCGCTATCCATCTTCAGAAGGACTCTTATATTTAGACTGTCAGAGTTTGACAGTTATTGGTAGGTTTTTTAATTTTGCCCAGATGGTATTTTGAGCAACCACCAGGGGATCTTTAGCGCGTGTCTGCGTGCAGGACATCCCTTTTTATTGCCGTCTAAGATAGGACTAGGTACATGATCCTGCCAACCAAGGAAAGAGACATGCAAGTTTTATTTTTGAAAACACATTTAAATCTTAACCATTGTTTGAAAATGCCATTCAATGGTAATATCTTTCAACCTAAAGCATGTTCTTTAAAAAAACAATTGTATTTGAAATACTCAATGTATCCAATAATAGGCAGTTAATGACATTGTTTGCTAACTACTTACTTGAAGTATCATTGTATACTTCATAGGATTAGGCCGGTCTGGATGATGATATATTATTAAGCACTTTAAGCCAGCATATGGTTTGAGGAAAGAGCTATATAAATGCAATGCAATTATTATTCATATAATAACATCGTTAATAGAGTATTAAATTTGATACATTAAACCACCAACATACCTTCAAATCCTTGAACGCCGGGCCACAATCTAGAGTGTCAGAGTACTTTCGACTTATCAGTCCTTCTCGATGACAAATTGTGGCAATGTTTCTGTGTCCTCTTCCGGTACCATGGTTATTTCTATTTTTGGGAGGCGGGGTTGTAGAAAAAATAGAAATAACCCTAACATATTCACTGCATGATAAATTAATCTATTAAATTCAAAGGAAATAAAATGTTTGGATACAACAACCCTAATTAATACCTGTTGTCTTTTCAGAGTCAGTGTCTGACTATTGTCCACAACTTATTAGTCAACTCATCCACAAGGGAAACCACTCTTACTTTCATTTCCAAAATTCTGGATAAGAATTCAAAAAGATCTCAAATTCAGGTATATATGAATTATTGTCAGATGCATGGTGTAGGTTTAGAATTATTGTGTATAGATTGTGTACAATTTTGAATGTTAATAATGATTGCCCTTCCCTGATCCACTAAACATCTGTTTCCTTTTTTTCATGAACAGATAGGTAACAGATGCCTTGAATTATGATATAATTATGGCAGCTCCTTCATTGATATAGTAAGAAATAGAAACTATTTTCTTCCCATAATTTTCAACGACTCCAAAACATGTGAATGTGATACATCTATGTTAATCTCAAATGTAGTTTTTGAAGGTCTTAAAAACAGACCAACAGTTCATATGCTATAACTATTACGTAAGGAAACAAATTTGAAAATGATTTATGTGTACAAAATTGCAGTGCATCTTAGTCAGGTTCTTACCATCTTTGCCATATATATACTTTGTTGTTTTTACCAGTTTGATGAGAGGTTCCTCTGTGGAGATGGCTTCATGTTGAACCTCATGTCAGTCCTACAAAGACTTTCAGAAAAAATAGATCTTGATAACGTAAGTGAACATTTAGTATTTTTTTTTGAAAATATGATTCATGTTTGGATGTACAAAGTCTTTAATTGTATGCCTTGGAATTATTTCTTTAACACAGAGCATTATTTAAAAACATCAATGTGCATAATAGGCAACCAAAAAAAAAAGAATACTCACAAGTAACGTTACATAAATTTCATTCTTGACATGCTTTTATATCAGATACAAGGGAGAGAGAAACATACTTTAGGTCCTAACATTAACATGGAAAGTGACTAGACTAATTGGTTTTACTTTGTATGTGTAATGAATTGTTATTTTACTAGAAGTTTTATTTTAAGTGTTGCCTTAATCCTTAATGGGGAGGCCTTGGGGGTAAGCTCCTGCAAGGCAGGCAAGAGGGCTCTGGTTCAAATCCATCAACTGACTAAAGTTTGTTGCTACTCTTCACTGGACTACAGTCCTTATGTGGGACTTCCTTTCTAATGACCTTCATGTGTTGTGAAAGGCGCTAAAACTTACACTAAGCCCTATATGGTCTAAGCTACAAACATTCTGTAACACCTATTGATGAGTTCTTGTGATATGCAATTATGCTTATTTTTATCAGTCTATGGCTCATGGTGTTGGAGTTTGTGTCAAAAAGTAACATTTGGTACATTTTAATTTTAAGTCAGACATGAGGATTTGTGTTCAAGTAATTTACATTCTGATATTGTCTACAAAATGTTTCCTATGTGTCGAAATGACAGAAGTTATTTTTATTCTTATCATTCAACAGATTGATATTTATTACCCATTCCACAACACAACTCATATAAACTTGGCTAGCAAGTCAAGGATGCGCTTTACAGACAAGGAAGTGGAGACTTGGGAGGAAAAGAATGGTAGGATTTCTATTTTATTTTGCAGACATGAATTATGCATCTATCTGTAAATTTGTCCATCCTTCCTTCAAGCACTATCATCTGACAAACATAGCTCAACCTTTGTTGTCTAATTTATATGCAGTCACTTTCTAGTTGCTTTATAATGTCAAATAGCAACCTCTGTCTTCTTGGCTTAGTGCTGAAGGTGTCTGCTTTTAAATGCATTGACTAAAGTCACTAAAATGTTTATGTGGAGAACACAAACAAATAATTGAACATGTTCTCTGAGAGTGCAGTAACCGTAGGTATCTAGAGAGAAATTTTAGCAAGGAAACTGTATGGTCTGTAATACACAGACTGACTGCTCATTTCCTCATTGAGATTAAACTCTAGTTATAAATAGGCAATCAAGATGATGCAGAAAAAGAAGAAGGATTTATAAGTTGACCAACTTGCTTAATCAGCTTGAACAATAAACTGAATAGGATTGCTCAATGACAGAAGGTTGATTGTGAATGTATACTGTCATATTTTGATTGTAGACTTCAACTATTGCCTACTTTTCTACCTATGCCCTTTTAAAAAGTTCACAGCAAAAGAACAATGCTATCATTACACAGCATCAATGGTTGTACTTAACCCTCATTTAAATAAGCATAATAATCCAACTGCTTCAATCTGTCATCATAAACTAAAATAAAAATTCAACTTATTTCTTGTTCACAAGTCAGAAACATCTAGAGGTCATGAGTTTATTAGTCTTAAGGTAACTGAACTTACAGCAGCATAGACATCATGTGAGAAACTCTGGACTGTATTACGCTTTTATCTAATTGTCTCCTCACTGTCTGATTGCTTGATTAATTAAACTTTAAGGACATTGCTTGATTGAGCAAAGGTCTGTCTACTCAATCATCCTTAGGGGCTATGTGCCAAAAGCTGGCCTGCTGTCAGTATGACTCAGGAGGATGTCCTACACCTTATATCCTATGAGTTGCAGCATTTAAAAAGTTTATGACAATCACCAATATTACATATCATGTATTGATGAACCCTTGCAGATACTTTTACACATCTACACAATCATTTTCACAGGCATCAAGACAGCAGAAAGGCCAGAGCCCAAGTTTCCCACTGTCTGTTTCTACCTCACCCTCCACTGCCACCATCTGTCCATCCTGCCTGTAACCAGGAAGTATCAACGACGTCTGCGTGCCATCAGAGACCTCCACAGACTCATCACTGACATGGAGGCTGCTGAGGCTCAGTGGGCCAATCTCCCATCATCTAGCCGTAGTCGCGCACAACTCAAGCGATGGAAGTCACAATATCAGGTGAGTTGCTGAACACATTATATGTTTTGTTTGTTTACAAAACAGTGGCCCTTCAACTCAATACCATGTTATAATAAGTCAGTGTTTCCAATTCATTATGCCCTGATATAGCTCTGAATGGCTAATTTTTGGGTCTGTTTTATGTCAAAATTAAAAAATCCTTCACTTTTACAAATCCTCATTGGAAGCACTGAATAAGTGCATGTCTATTTCAGAGTTGGTGTTGTTATATGTTGGAATAATTCTCTTCCCTAATGCCCATCCATTTAGTCTTTCTTATTTTGTGTTTAATCTGACTATCTGGTTTGCTGTTCCAATGGTTATTTTGTTGTGTGGCTTTACTTGTCTACATCCCATCTTTGTCATTACATGATGCTTTGAGTGTCCTGAGATCCACCTTAATATCATCTCTATGCCATAGGTAGCTACAATTTCATTGATATCAAAAGGTTAGATTTTAATTTAGGTTTGTGTTGGATTATTGCTCTTGGTCTGGTTAGGGATTCTTGAAAGCATGTTATCACTTGAGTGCCTGGTTCGTGAATAGTATATATGTGTAAACACTCTTTAATTGTACTTAACTTCTTTACTTTTATTTTTGAAAAGAATCATAAATCTTTGTTTTTTTCAATTTAGTACTTTAAAAAGAATTATCTATCCATACTCATATCTTAATCTTTTTTAATTTTACATCAGCCGATAATTTATAATGTGACATAGTGTAATGTTTATGCTTACAGAGGTTACAGAAGAGCAAGATGTGTGCTGATGCAGGAGTTTTGGACAAAGACATGTTACAGAGATGTTTGTCCTTTTACACTAAGGCAGCTGATATGATCATGAGAGTAACAGACCCAAACAACAGATGGTAGGCAAATCAATAGAAACATCACAGTCAGAAGTAGTTTGTTTTCTTTTTTAACGATCTCGGAAGCTATGTCATCATCATCATATCCATATTTATTTTATACGAGCCAGGATTAATCCTCTCTCTACAGAGGTGTAAGAGCTGCTTGACATGTCTCAATCTCCCTCTGCCAAGCTATGTACAGGTTATAAATGTGAATGTGAAAAATAGGTAAATTTTCTGCTGCATATTCAACATGTAATAAGATACAGTAGACTCTGCTTATTATCACACCTTTGGGCTCTGCACCAACTGTGATATTTAAAAAAAATACAGTATATACGCATGTTCCTTCATGTACATAGCTATAGCAGTTACTCAGTTCAACAGTATGTTAAGGTACATTTTTGCAAATTGCATGTTATAGCAGAAAGTTTAATTTTTGTATCCCAGCTGGGTCATAATGAAGACTTTTTAAAATTGTCATTTTAGCAGTGGTCTCTCCTAGAATTTAAAGATTTGACTATGTCAATATACTGTAACTGGAAAGGATGTACCACTGGTGTGACAGTTTACATCCTATGTTAACATCATGTACAAATTTCAAAGTAGCACAGGCGTCAATATAGCCTACCAGGTGTTGATGAAGATATTAAAAACATCATACCCCAAAAATTATATGCAGAGTAACCATGCTTGAATTTATATTTGTATTCTAGTGTAAAGCTTAACATTTTATGTTAACATTTTGCTTAAGTGTACAGCTAAATATTAACCATTGTTGACTGTATATTTGTGTTTCATTGTAAAGCATCACTTAACACAATTTGAAAAGTGGTACTCCTGCGCCATACATTTATCAATCATTATCTTCCTTGAGTTTTAGTGTAGAGCTTTACATTTAACCAAGGTTGACAATATACTTAAATTTATTGCTTAACATTTAACTACGATTTACTTTTTTTGTATTTCAGTGTAGCAGTGCCACTGCCTTCAACCGTGCCTGGATACTTTTCTGCGTTGCCAGAGTTCTACCTAGAAGACATGGCAGATTTTGTTCTTTTTGTTTTACAGTGAGTTTGAGTATCTGTTGATGTTGAATAGTAAAGACACAGGAAGAGCATGACACACTTTATAAGATGATTTTGTTAATGTGTGAAGACATGGCTACAACAGTAAATTTTAGTTTTAGAGTGATATTGAAGCCTCATGTTTAATTATTTCAATGAATCATATCATAAGGCCAAAAAAATAGGTCTGTTTCCACTAAACCTACCGACCCTATCGTAACCCCATGCCGCCCCTAGAAGTTGTTATGGATTCTGAAAAAATTTTGGGAAAAAAATCTTTTTAAAAAAATTAGATATTTTGCTGAGAGGTCGTATTTTGAACTGATCATCACATAACTTGGCATTGAGCTGAATTTTTTTTTTAAATTATTCATAAGTTAAAAAAATTTCAATCTCTACCTACCTACCCTATTTTGTTGGGCCTTGTTAGTGGAAACAGACCTAAATTTTTTTTGGCCTAATGGATTTGGAATGTTTTCAAAACCACAAAAATATCTGAAGTTACCAAAACTACATATACATTTTTGTTGAAAAAATATGTTTTTGTTAACTTACTGCATGTGATTTACTGTGTGATACCAGAACATAGTCTCTATTTTACATTGAAGGTTCATAGAATTAAGACCCAAAAGTTGAGACATACATGTTATTTGTCTTTGATTTTTATTTAAAACCTTTAGGTTTATGCCAGCAAGCCTGGTCGAGTCTGATCACAAGTTGATGTTGAGGCTGATGTTGGTGATGTTGTGTTCCTCAAGCTACATACACAACCCTTATCTGACAGCAAAACTGGTGGAGGTCATGTTTGTACTTCAACCTAGCATACAACCCAAGACAGAACAGCTCAACGCTGAGATCCTCAGGTCAGAGATTGCTATCAGCAGCCTGGCGCCTTCACTTATGAAATTTTACACAGGTCTGTTTGCACTTGAGAAATTGGAATATGTAAAACTTTTTTTTTCGAATTTAGTTGTAAGCTTGGATCTGAACTTCAAAATGAATTCTGCATAATATTAGTTTCCACCTTTATATGATCTTTTTTATGCGTATCACACAAATTCTTAGTGTAAGTAAGCATATGTATGTAAGCTTATATATGTGGTACATCATGCAGAAGACCTAGTATCTATTGGAACTTAATAATCTTTGCTTGACTCAGTATCCCTTTCCAGTTGATAACAGAAATCTTGCACTAAAAAAATAATAATAAGCAAAGAGTAAGCCACCATTATTTGAATTGCCAGGAATCCTGAATTATTCATTGAATTATTTTTACAGGTAATAAAGTTTATTTTATCTAAAAGGAGGGCGCAATGGTAGACAAGTTAGAGCCTGGACTGGTAAACCAATAGTCTGTAGTTTGATCCACACTGTTTGGCAGAGTACCGATTTGAACAGAAGGCAACGCTAAAATATTTAAAGAACACAAGTATTTAGGGCACTCACTTACTCAATAAGCAGTCAATAAACTAAAGTTGACTTCATCCATGCAGATTGGGGACATACCAAATACAAATGTGACGTTTCTGGTCAAACCATCACATACGTCGCACATCATGAAAATAGAGTTTGAGACTATTTTTTATTCTTCATACTTTAAAGCAATAATTGTCGAAAAATGAAAGAAATCATTTGAAAAATAACAAAGTTGTAATGTTCTCAGTGTGCTGTGTCATAAAAACATTGTTTTGTGAAAACAGCCTTTAAGTTTGAGTATCAATTAGCATATTGTTAACATTAAAAAAAAGAATGGAAGTAGATATGTCAAAAAACATGATTTTTAACAATAGTATTCATCATATGGCAAAGAAAGGACTGTGGAATCTAGGTAGACCTGAAATCAGAACTTAGCTCCACCTCTATAATCATTTGATTCCTTTATTTGAAAAAATATGACACATTGTTTTTTAATCTCTTTGTGTACAGACATCGAGTCAACAGGGGCAAGCAGTGAGTTTTATGACAAGTTCACCATCAGGTACCATATAAGTATTATCTTCAAGACTATGTGGACAATGATACAACATCAAGAGAGGTTTATGGAGGAGGCTACGTAAGTCTACTCTTGATTATACATATTAAAATTGTATGTAACATGCCTACACAACTCAAATCAAGTTTTTATTTACCCCCAAACCATATCATATAACATTTAAGCTTAAATGCATTTGTTGGTTATTTTTACAGTGGTGCATAGGTTGACTTTTCGCCTCAAGATTTGAATGGAAAACACAATATAGGAGTGAATGAACTTTTTCTAATCATGACGTTTATTGTTCTTTATACTTTTTGCTGTCGTTGGTCCAAGATCAAGGATATACAACCCAAGTTAGCTAGTTTTCTTGTGCCTTGAAAAAGTTAGTGAAGAACTCCTATATTTTTGCCACTTTGAGGTTGTGTTGTTTTATCTTTTGCAAATAGTTTGTTTCTTTTTTAAATTGTATTGGGTTATGATAATTTTAAGTTTAAATTTATGTCAATCAAACATATTTCTTTGAACTTTTTGAATTTAGATGTCTTTTTATCACTGTATGCCTTGATTATTATACATTGACTATTGATACTTATTTGTCTTAATACAGATGTGGTAAACAGTTTGTCAGATTTGTAAATATGTTGATGAATGACACAACCTTCTTGTTGGATGAGAGCCTTGACTGCCTGAAACGTATTCATGAAGTACAGGAGATCATGGACAATAAAGCCAAATGGAATGCCCTAAGTAAAGTAAGTCATGAATCCTAACTTAGAGTATTACAAATTGTGCAAACAGTGTTGGTCTTTAACAGATAGACTCTGCAATGAATTGTATCATAAGGTTGTTAGTTTTCTTAAACATTTTAAGATGTCATCTTAAGTCTTGTTCCCACCAAGTGACTTACAACAGGGAACCATTTTATGTAGCATGATGAAGGAATATGATATTTTCAAGCTCATCATCATCAATTTATAGTCTTTTTTACATGAAGCATGGGTTAGACTTTTCACCCAGAAATGGCACTTGTTATGAGTCGGCGCATCAACTCAAATATTCATGTGACTTTCCTGAGTATGTTACAGGAGTCTATCTTTTGGCACAGCGCAGCACATCCAGCGATGACTATTTGATAATAATAAGTTAGACTAAAGATTTTATTGTATTGAATCATTGTTTGAATGTAAATCTAACCTTTGAGGTTAAGTATCATGATAATGCATAATTGCAACCCAATCTCTTCCATCCAGGATCAGCAACAATCCAAGACAAGACAGCTTTCATCTGATGAGCGCCAGTGTCGCAATTATCTCACCCTTGCGTCAGAGACAGTTGAAATGTTTCACTACCTCACTACCATGATCAAACTACCTTTCCTAGTTGAGGTGAGTTTAGATTATCAACACTTTGTTTGTCATGTTACATGAACATTTTTACCCGCATTTTACTTATGTTTAAACTTATATTATCTAGTTTTAAATGTTTTATTAATGTATCTATGATTTATATAAATCAGGTGTCAAGGACTTTATCATGAAGAAGGACCCAACGCAGAAACAGCTGTCTTTTTTAGTCTGACATAGTCATACTTCCCTTGCCTAAATAGTGGCCACTATCGAATTTCAGAACATACTCTTACATTTGACTACTAAAGTTAGCACATTATTTGGCTAATTGTCAACAAAGAGATCTTTAAGGTGATCAACTTACAAAAAGGACTTAAAGTTTTAGCGCTGATAAGACTAAATGCTGGTACCTGCATACCTCTAAGGTTCATTGGCATGCATATGCAAATTATTTGTGCATGTGTGGTAAGCACATAATAGAATGGCACTTTTAACAATTTTTTTATTTAAAAATTTTCTATCTCACTGCTGGGATCAAACTCAGGCCTGTGGATTATCATTTCACTGTCTTAACCAGTCAACGTTGCGCCCTTGTTTATTCATTGTGCTTATCTGTTACTAATTACTGTGATTGCCATAATTCAGAAGCTTATTGATTGACTTATTTTATCCTAACAATTTGTTCTGGATAGTTCAATAAAGCCCTTTCTGATATGAGTGAGATGAGGATAATTTAGTGCTACAACAATTTGTGCTTTATTTCAGGAACTGGCTGATCGTTTGACAGCAATGCTCAACTTTAACCTCCAGCAGCTGTGTGGTCCAAAGTGCAAAAACTTAAAGGTGAAGAACCCTGACAAGTATGGCTGGGAACCAAAGAAGCTGCTCAACGTCCTCACTGACATTTACCTCCATCTCAACTGTGAAGAATTTGCTAAATCCATTGCAAATGATGAGGTGGGTAGCGTCAGAGTTGACCTTGGTTTTAATCATTAAAGAAGAAATATTATCATTGCTTATAACAGATTTCTATTCTTTACTCGATTGATTAATTTGATATTTTTTGACTAGGCAGTTAAAAACTTCAGTGTTGATGTCTTCAAGAGTAGAATGCTTGAGGGCGACATCACCACTCATGGTTTTTCAGTACTTGAAAACCCATTATGTTCTATGGATGAGCATTGAAGCATTTCAAATCTTTAGGTTGATGTCATTCCAGTTGTATCAACTGCTGCATGATGATACAGAAAAAATCATTGACTTCATCTGGATTATCAGTTGTATTGCCTACACGTTTATAAAGGTTTTTGTTCTTGGCACTAATGATGGCCATTTTGTGATGAGTCAAAAGAGTGATTATGTAGCTAGTTAAAAGAAAAATTATACCAGGGTTGTGATTTAAATTGTTTTGATTTGCTTGCTGGTTGAATGTTTTAAATATAATTAGCTTTGTTTCTGTTACCTCTTACAGAGATCTTACCGCAAAGAACTGTTTGACAACGCTGTCGAGTGTATGGTGAAGGCATGTATCAAGACTTCAGATGAGATCAACACCTTTAGAGGTCTTCAGGACAAAGTAGAAGCCTTCTTGGTCCAAAAGCACAAGTGTGAAATGGACTATGGTGAAATACCAGACGAATTCAAAGGTAGAAACTTACAAGGATAGTTTATGATCATATTTATCTTAACAGTTTTACTACTGATGAAATTACACCATTTTCAAATTAAATGGTTTAAGTTGCTATCTCACCTGTCTCACTTGTCGGCTTCAGTGTTTGCCGCTGCACTTGACAATGTCACAATCGTGCTCCATTCTTCTCTGTCTTGGCTAGCTCTGACTACTTCATGAATCTTGAGACCACTGGTGCTGGTGATATTTTCAATGAGTGATGTCGGCGGTCTGCCTCTCTTTCTCCTCACTTCCATCTTGCCTTGAAAAACACTTGACATGAGATCAGTATTAGCATTTCGAAGTGCATGACCGGCATATCTCAACTTTCTCTGACGTACCATAGCCAATACCCTCCGGATCACCCCAAGCTC